>JANHAO010010455.1:0-17641 GCA_026873985.1 Saraca asoca
AAATTTGAAGAACACTTTTGAAGGTTGGAATGATCTAGAATTGAAAATCACAAAATATCTCAATTAATAGATGGAAAAATTCTAGGAAATCCTTTAATAATCTTTTCTTAAAACATTGTCCATAGATTTTCTTAAAAACATAAGGAGAAGACATAGAGAAGGTCGAGTTTTCAAAAACATAACTTGGCTAAGCCTCCCCTAGGCTATTATTCTTTGGATTCTTGCTTTAAAACTTGAAATAAATGGAATAAGATGCAAGACGAGAAGGAGAAAAACATGATATCAAGTTTAGGTGCTGATTAGATCTTTGTAGATCTAAGAAAGAAGATAAAAGCCTCAAGAGATTGCTAATGATGGTTTTAAAAGAAACATGTAGAAGAATATGATATGAGAGAGAGAGAGAGAGAGATGAAGTGGGGAAACTAAAGATGTGATCTCCCTCTTCCTTTTTATAGTGGCCATGAGCCATTTAGCTTTGTGGTCACCAAGTGAACATGCCTAGCAAGTTAAGGAATATGGATGTAATTTTAACTTTAGGGATAATTTAATAAATTTACTTTCATGCTTATTCAAAAGAGCAAATTTTAAATAAAGTTAAGGATAAACTTCTTTTTTTATCTTCTAATCTTATCCACTGATATTATTAAAATATTTCTATCTTATCCTTATTACAACTAAAGAATTTATGTGCTTCCAAAAATCATTTTCTTGAACAAAAGAAGTCTAATTGACACTAAATTTTGTAAAGTTATAGATCTCATAATTCTCCTTGAGAAAATACTCTCTTTGACTATTTTTAGTGGTCTCAAACTTGGTCAATAATCATATTGAAGTTTACTAACTCAAATTTCACTTTTTTCTCAAACATGTGATCTTGTATGGCTTTTAACACATTGTTTCACTTTCTATTACTAATTTAAGCTTTCTTATAAATTTATGACTTGTTCTAGGTTTATCGAGTGAGAAAAATATCATTTTATATAGTTATTTGATTACCTAATTTTTTTTTCCATTTAAACCTCTGATAGAGTGTGTTCTACTATAAAGCTAATCAAAAAATTTGGGGATGTGATAGTTTAATGCAAAATTTGATTCATTCATATTTTTTTTTTACAAATGGATGATTGGTAAATAATTATGAAAATAAATTCAATGCATATGCCTATTACATTTTACATTGTCATTGTTCTCCATGCCTTAATGTGCTCAACTTAGTTGTTACAAAAGGATGGTAAATTACATAATCCACTGTTGCTATATTTCAAAAACATTAAAGGAGTGGTGAGTCTTATTCGAATTAGTGAGTAATCATCTAACTTACCTTATGGGCATGCAAAAGATACTTACCTAATGTAAAGTTTTATTTGAAAATTCATTTGAAAATAGATTATACAATGTAAAAACAACAAATCCAGTACAACAACTCATGGAGTTAGTTAGGTTTAAAATGCTGTGCCCGATAGCTTGTGAGATGTAAACTCTGATATTAAGTAGATAACTATTTCTTCTAAATGGTTGGATCCCAAAGTGATCTATGAACTAGAGAAAGTCCATATTCAAGAGGAATCCATTGAAGGGATTGTCTTTGAGCTTGCCTAAGAGGACGAGCAAGCATGTAGCTATGACACTTCCTCTTTTATCATGTTTTATAGATACGTGGTCGACTACCTACATGCTTGTCCTCCTTTTTCCACTCTTTAGGAGAATGTTTTGTGGGCTATAAATGTTTATCCCTTGCAATTGACCTAGAATGCTTAGGCCTCTTTCTTTGTTTTGAATTTCTCAGCCTCCGACTTGGCCTTATTACTATTGTAGAGTCATTCTTTTTCTTTTTCATTTATTCTCAGTAGAAAAATGGGGATTGGGTGCATTTCTTTTAGTGACCTAACCAATTTTTCATCAAGAACATGCTCACCAACATTTGCACCTAGAAGCATTCTTTCTTCAAAATTCAAACGAAGGGATCCCATTAATTCTTTCTCTAGGATGGAAGACAACCTTATCCCCCAAAATGGTCCAAGCCCACTACACTAACTTAGGGGTGCTCTTTCGAAGACTTTTTTAGCAGAAGACTAGGATCTTATCATTTGGCTATTAGCTCTAAGACATTTCGGTGCCCAATCTACGCTCCATATGTTGCTTTCTTTTTACATTATCTTCTTTGTTCAGCTTCATCTTTCTAATCTTTGTATTTACTACTTGTAGATTTCTTGTTGAATCATGAAGTGATAGAGATCCATCGCTTGAAAATGGTGGACAAGTTGTTGCGAAAATTCACACTCGAGTGTCACAGTTCAAGGCTTATAACCAAATTCAATAGGCAAATATGCTTGGATTTAAATGAAAATTGGCATGAAGATCAAGTATGAAGAGAAGATCATGTGAGGAAAATTTGAGAGAAAATGCTCACATAGATTATTTTTCCTATTTTTCCTCATTTTGAGGGTGTTTATGTAATTTTGACTAAAGTAACTTGTCTAGTGCAAGTAGATAAGCACATGGTTGTGATTCTTCAATTTTTATCTTCATGTCAATATGTTATGGCATATTAGAACCTTTTCAAGCTAGGAGAAAAATCTTCATGTCAACTTAGAAAAAATATGTTTACTTTTACCATTAGAGCTTTGGCTTAGAATGCTCTTTAAGGGGGAGTGTCTAGTGACTTGAGGTAGGCATCGAGGCATTTGTTTAGGGGATCATGTGTGGCCTTGAGCCTCCCCTACACACTCGAGGAGTTTGAAATGAGGTTTTTAAATATGAATAAAGAAGTAGCCCCTTTTCAATCAAAATATTATCCCATAAAATTTATTTACTCTTGGCCGTATTCATCCATATTTGTTCAAATTGCATGAACACATTATGATTGTCAATGTGAATTACAAGGTTTCCTTTATATGCAATTTGGTTGCTATATGCTATATGATTTGTGCTTATGGTTAACTTGATGTGCTATAAATTGTGGATGTTGTCCATTATTTTTGAAACTAAAATGGCATATGACCAGTTGGCTGGCTTATTCTCAAGTACTAATTGATTAAGTGTCAAGCAAAAAGTTTAAGTGCCTTACATTTTGACAATCAAGTTGTCGAACTGTGACAGCTTAGTATCAGAGCACGATTAATACCACACTTCTTTGGTTTCCATTGCACCCTATTAATACACCATTATGTTGAAGAAAATGACTTCTATTGAACACTTTGATGCAATTAATGTGCAATTGGGAATCTCAAAGAAGTAGTCGAGACCATAAGAAATTTGGAAAGCAAAGAGATCTTTGAACTCTGTCGAAAGGCCAAGAATTAGGAATCTCTTCAGCATCAAGTCTTGAACCTTGAAGCTAGTGTGAGATTCGAAGGCATGAGAACTAGTAATGGTCTATAATTTGGTGAGTGGCTTGTTGTAACTGAGAATAATCAGAAGGATTTAGGGGATGCTATGAAAGACCTTACCAACAATGTGAAGGATGTTGTAGCAACTCTTTGTGTTGAGATGAGTGACATAGTAGCCTCAGTAAAGAAATTGATGATGGCCATTAGGAATGGTTCACAAGAGGATAGTGCCTTAGAGAGAATGGGGAAGGTGAAAATCCCCAAACCAAGGGCATATACTGCGGAGAAAGATGCACAAAAGGTTAAGAATTTTGTCTTTGATATATACCAATATTTCTAAGCTATTGGCATTACTTCTGAGGAAGAATAGATAAATTGAGCTACCATGTTCCTCAAGGACAACACTAAGGTCTAGTGGAGGACTAAGTACCAGGCAATTCAGGATGGAAGGTGTAGCATCAATAATAGGGAAAAGCTCAAGCATGAATTGAAGGTACACTTTTACCCTGAAAATGTGGATTATCTAGCAGAGCTAAGATAGATAGGATCAATTCAGGACTATGTGAAGATGATCACGATGATTATGTTAGATATAAGGGATATGACTAAAAAGGATAAGCTATTCTAGTTCATGAAGGGTCTATTGTGAGAAGCTGCCATAGAACTCCAAAGGAGGAGAGTTGAAAGCCCCACAAAAATGGTGACTAGAGCTGAATGCTTGTCCAACTATGATATAAGCATTCCTCAAATGAAGTCCCATGAAGGGGGCTCGAATACTACTAGTGGTGGCTAGTCAGGTAAGGGTGGCAATTCCAAGAGTGTGGGAGGAGGTAATGGAGTGTCATTGCACTTGCAAGTTTCAAGATCATCTTGGACATCCATTAGCAAATGAAAGTCCAAGACCCTAGCCTCTTTCTGATGCAATAAGCCTCATAGAGTGGCAGTATGTCCACAAAAGGCTACCCTAAGTGCCTTACAAGCTAAGCTTCAAGAGGAGGCACAACAAGGTGATGGCGGTGGTGATGAAGGTTTTAATAGGGGGATAAGTCTTGCACTAGGATCAATGTAATTCAATTTTTAGACTCCTATAAGTTGTGAGACAATGAAAAAATGTTGTAGATCCCTTCCCTATCAGGTATCTACTTAAGCAAAGAGCTATGTAGGTTTCAGGGTACTACCCTACACAAGAGTAGAGGAGGTAGTTGAGACTTATCCTACATTTTTGTTATATCTAATTATGAAGTTCTTGCATGCAAAGCCATTCACTTCGTTGCGAGGACCAACTTATGGTAATAGCTTATATTTCTTTAAGGGTGCTGGAGTTTAGTCATAAGAGGAACTTATGGTAATGACCTTCGAGGGCGTGGGTGTATAGAAAGCTAGAATAAGAGTGACATATTACTCTTTGTTCAACCCTATTGGCTATGGTAGGGGGGATACCATCAAGGTATCATGTTGAATGATCATTGAGACACCAATTGAGTGTTGAGTCCATGTTCAAGGAGTGATGTCATTGAAGTAGCAAAGCACATAGCAACGTATGATTAAATGTTGAAAAAACCACACAAGTAGACTTGTAAGCGAGGTATAAGACTTGTAAGCAAGCTATATTTTTTTAGAAAAAGGTGATACTTGTAGCCAAACAAAGCATGAGACTTATGTTTCTCACATTGATTGCATGAGACATTGGATGTGGGACTTGTTGATGCCAGATTTTGATATTAAGCCAAATCCGGCCAACGGGGGGATTCTTTTGGGATCTCTGACCGTACACTGGTTCAAATGCAATAAATAAGCAAAACATGCAAAGATGAAGGGAAGAGCAGTAAAGAGACACAAGGTTTTTAACGTGGTTCGGCCAAATCCAGGTATAACTGAACCTCACGTCCACGGTAACTTGTTATTTAGAAAGTGTTTCTATAGAGTTTCAACACTCAAGTTCTCCTTTTCTCTATTTTGGTAGGGTTTTTTCCTACATCAAAGATGCTCCCTCTTTTTACAGGGGGCTCCTTCCTCATATTTATAGAGGAGAGGAGGTTACAATAGTAATTTTATATGCAGTAAATTTATTACATTAACATTTATTGTACAGGACAGAATAGATAGACAAAATCCTACTATTTGGCTACTGTAGATTGTCTTTAGTAAATGGGCCCGGCATGTCCATTGGGTAGAGTGCGAATGGGTCTTCTGTCTAGCAAGCTCCTAGATCGCTAGTCATACTTCATTAGTTAGATCGTTCAATCTAGGATCGTGCCCATCATTAGGGATGGGGAAGTTGAGGTCAAGCTCACTTTATCATACACGAGCTTGAGCTAAGGAGGCCGCTATGCAATGTGAACTGAAGGCATAGCAATCTGAGCATTCTTTGAGCTGGTCCTTTGCCACTCTCAGGCTGCTTGCAAGTCCATCTATGGTGAACCAAATTTCACATATAACATAAGCCCCTGAACTCTCAACTCACTTCGCGGGCTGGGAGTTGAGACTCTTCATTCTTCATTCAGTCAAAGTCCTTTTTTGAGACTGTTGTTTCATTTGTTCTAGACAGTGTTTCCTATGACACGTGTTCAATAACTACTGATGAGTAGCCTTAGCCTTTTTTGAGGCAATAAATGATGACGGTTGGGGGGATGGATATGGATCCTTCGATGAAGCCAAACCTGGCTCTATATAAGGGTGGGGAAATCTTTTCTGCCTCTGCACTAAACAAAACATGAGGGTTCTGGATGAACCACCATTATTTTTGGTGTTCTGGCCCTCCACCGGGGTGTGTATGGTCTGTTGCATAGAAAACTCAAAAGATTCAGCTTCTCCGATAACATGGAGGGATCTCATATGGATCTTAGACTACGTCCTCTCGGTTCTGTCGTGAGGTAATTGTTCGGCTGGCCAAGTTCTTAGCACTTCCTGATTTGCTTCTTTCATGAATCAAAATAGGAGCTAGAGGTCGGAGAAAATAAGAAGCTATAGTGCCGCCACCGGGGATGCATTAGAAGGAAAATTTGAGGACCTTGGTGGCTCGCAAGCTCTAATAAGCTAGGGTGAGGCCCTTTGCAGCCAGTCCTTCTTCCTAGTCATAGGTTTTTCCCTTTGTATTCTGATTAGCCTGTATCTAGAGCTTTCTGATCTAGTTTTATGTCGTTAAGGTCTTTTAATGAATAAAGTTTCCTTTTGCAATTTTTGTTTGTTGCTCTTGTTTCTCATATGAGCATTGTTTGAACAATTTGTGTGATCTGCACATAGTCAGAAGATAGTGTGAGAACTACGAACACTTGGTCGCAAGTGAGCAGCAAGTTAGAGCGATCTCCTACTAAGGCCAATCCTGTGGCCAAATGAGTAGATAAGTTAGCATGAGAACTGTGAAATAATAGACAAGTTTGCATGAGACCTGCGAAATTAACAAGCTGATCTCATGGCCAAATAGATAAGTTTGCATGAAAGTTATGAAATAGTAGAGTTCACATGAGAGTTGTGAAATTAATAAGTGAGCAATCTTGTGCTCAGGCTGATCTTTTGGCCAAATAAATAGATTTGCATGAGAGTTGTGAAATTAACAAGTGAGCAATCTCGTGGCCAAATAGATAAGTTTGCATGAAAGCTATGAAAAAGTAGAATTCAAATGAGAGCTATGAAATAATAGAGTTCGCATGAGAGCTACAAGATTAACAAGTGAGTGATCTCATGCTCGAGCCGATCTCATGACCAAATAGATAAGTTCGCATGAAAGCTGCAAAGTAGTAGAGTTTGCATGAGAGCTACGAAATTAATAAGAGTTGGTTGATCTTATGGCCGAGGTGATCTTGTGCCCAAATAACAGGTGACCGATCTTGTGGTCGGGGCGATCTTGTGTCCAAATAAAGAGGTGGCCGATCTTGCGATTGGGGTGATCTTATGCCTAAATAAAAGGGTGACCGACCTTGTGGTCAGGGTGATCTTATGCCCAAATAAAAGGGGTGACTAATCTTGTGGTCAGGGTGATCTTGTCCCCAAATAAAAGGGCTGATTGATCTTGTGGTTAGGGTGATCTTGTGCCCAAATAAAAAGGGATGACCGATCTTATGGTTGGGGCGATCTTGTGCCCAAATAAAAGGGTGCCAGTCAGGCAAATCACCAATTTGAAGAAAATTTAAAATCAATAAAGGCATTCAAAATGTTTATATAATTCACAAAAATTACTAAAGTTTAAAAGATAGTCCTAATAGTAAGAGATTGCTCTTGCTCAGAATCCTGTCGAGATGGTCCAAGCCGCTACCTAGAAGGCTGCACAACATAGTCATGCAAATGACCTCTTTTGATGAGATCTTCGATAGCGTCTGTCAATGCCCAGCACCTTGAGGTAGCATGCCTGAACTCGTTATGGTACGTGTAGAATTTCCCTTGATTGAGTCTAGACTTGTTAGGAGTCTTCATGGGTGGAGGCTTTTCGAAATCATCTTTGTCCCTTTCCATCACGAAGATCTTATCTTGGGCATTTGTCAAGATGTTATAGGTGCTGTAGTGACCTAAAAATAGGGGTTATTCATCTTTGCTCTTCTTAGCTAGCTGATGGTCGAAGCTATCATTTTTGTTTCCACGATGATCTCTCTTCTTATTTTGGGTCAAATTGCTTGGCTCGGGCTTCTGTAGACTAAAAGTCTCTTCCTATCTGATTTGCTTCATGACTCACTGGTAAAATTTAGCCATATTGTTAACTGGGGACTTGTACAAACTTTTGAACAGCTTCCCATCTCCATGAAGTCCCACTGAGATGGCAATTAGGATGGCCTCATTTGAGGGCTTCTCAATATTGTTGACCTCATGTCTAAAGCGGGCAATATAGTCTTTCAGCATTTCATGCTTGCTCTGGAAGATTGTAGAAAGATGGCATAGGGCACGAGTTACTTCCTTAGTGCTCTATACTGGTTAATAAACTTTTCCTGGCACTCCTCCTAACTGCTAATGCTATGAGCCGGGAGGTTCCTGAACCACATTCGAGGGACTTCACCCAAAGTAGCAGGGAAAATGCGACACCTAACTAAGGAGTTGCAAGTTTGGAGGTCTATTTGGATGTTGAACAGGTTCATATGGTTATGTGGGTCGCTATCTCTATCATATAGCGGAATGGTTAGGACTTTGAGCTTACACGGGAGGGGTTCCTCCATGATTTCCCTAGAGAAGGGGGCTCGCTCCCTAAAGTGACCTTGGTCATTTCGAGCCTGAGGGTGCTCCTTCAAATACTTGACTATTTGAAAGAGATCTTCCACCAAAACATCTAAGCCCCCCAGTCTTTGGCCAAAGACTTGGTGGCTTGGTTCACTTTTCTGGCTGTGCGAATGACTATTTAAGGTTTGCTCTTAATCAGTTTCATCAAAACATTCAACTCCAGGTGCGACGATTTCAGCCCACCCTCGCACATTTTGAGCTTATGCTTGTACTAATATTGTGACTATTTTAGCCAGCTCTCCCATCATGTGCTCAAGTTTCTCCTGACGCTGGAGCCAGGTTTACACTCCATTGGTGTTGTTAATGGCGGGAACTAGTTGTACTGAGCTGGCTGGAGGGACGCCAATGGTTGCTTTGATAACAAGAGTAGTAGAGGAGTCTGTCATCAAGACATGACCTTTTGGAGGATGGGGTTGTGCATTTGAAGTTCTGGTGGCTCTTCCCTTAGCCATTGCAGCAGGAAATGAACCAGAATAGGTGAGATCCCCATAGTTAACGCCAAAAATGTTGATGTTAGATTTTGGTATTGAGCCAAACTCTAGCAAGCAAGGGGATTCTTTTAAGATCTCTGACCTCAGCAAAACATACAAAGATGAAGGGAAGAGCAGTAAAGAGACACAAGATTTTTAATGTGGTTCAGCCAAATCTGGGTATAACAGGACCCTACGTCCACGATAACTTGTTATTTAGAAAGTGTTTCTATAGAGTTTCAACACTCAAGTTCTCCTCTTCTCTATTTTGGTAGGGTTTTTGCCTGCATCAAAGACACTCCCTCTTTTTGCAGAGGGCTCCTTCTTCATATTTATAGAGGAGAGGAGGTTACAATGATAATTTCATATGTAGTAAATCTATTACATCAACATTTATTATACAGGATAGAATAGATAGACAAAATCCTGTTATTTGGCTACTGTAGATTGTCTTCAGTAAATGGCCCGGCATGTCCTCTGGGCAAAGCATGAGTGGGTCTTCTATCTAGCAAGCTCTCAGGTCGCTGGTCATACTTCATTAGCCAGATCGTTCAGTCTGGGAACATGCCCATCCTTGAGATGGGAAAGTCGAGGTCGAGCTCACTTTGTCATGCACTATCTTGAGCTGAGGAGGTCGCTATGTGGCACAAACTGAAGGCATAGTGATCTTAGCATTCTTTGAGCTGGTCCCTTGCCGTTCTCGAGCCGCTAGTAAGTCTATCTAGGGCAAACCAAATTTCACATATCACAGAACTAATCGATAGTAGGTGCACCCAAATGCCTACCTGCTACTCAATTATGAAGACAATTAACTCAAGAGTTATGGAGATAACTTATTTTCATTATTAACAGGTCAGGAAGATAACAAAAGAAAGCCTAAGAAGAGATGAAGAAGAGCATATCAAAAAATTTCAAGGAGTAGTGTCAGATTGAAGTATTGAAGACAAAAACATTAGCGAAGTGCAAAGAGACAAGTAAAGAAGAAGCTCAGGGGAAGTAGATTGAAGATTCTATCGATGTTGTGTCAAATTAAGTCATCAATGAGGCATCAACGTTTTCAAGTGGGGAGAATGTCACAATTTAGGACTTGTGACCAAATTTGGCAGGCAAATGTGCTTAGATTTAGATCAAACTTGGCACAAAAATCAAGCATGAAGAGAAGATCATGTGGTGTAAATTTGAGAGAGCTTATATAGATTATTTTTCCTAATTTTCCTCGTTTTGAAAGTGTTTATGTAACTTTGACTAAGATAACTTGTCTGGTGTGAGTGAATAAGCATATGATTGCGATCCTTGGATTTTTATCTTCAAGTTGATATGTTGTGGTGCATTAGAACCCTTTTGAGCTAGGAGAAAAGTGCTTACATTAACTTGAAAAAAGTATGTTTATTCTTGCCATTAGGGCTTTGGCTTAGAATGCTTTTTGGAGGGAGAGTGTCCAATGACTTGAGTTGGGCATTAAGGCATTTGTCTAGGGGATCAAGTGTGTGGCCTTAAGCCTCCCCTGCACGCTCAGGAGTCTGTAATGAGGCTTTTAAATGTGAATAAAGAAGTAGCCCCTCTTCAATTGAAATATTATGTCATAAAATTTCTTACTTTTGGCCACATTCATCTGCATTTATTCGAATTGCATGAACACATTATGATTGTCAATGTGAATGACTTGGTTGCCTTTATATGCAATTTGGTTGCTATATGTTATGTAATTTGAGCTTATGGTTGACTTAATGCACTATAAATTATGGGTGTTGCATATTATTTTTGAAACTAAGATGGTGTATGACCAATGGCTGGCTTATTCTTAGGTACTAATTGACTACGTGTCGAGTGAAGAGTTTAAGCTCTACATGTTCTAACAATCAAGATGTTGGTTTGTGACACCAAGCCTTGGCCAAGGAAAAACCAATAGTGCCTCCCACTACTTAGCTTCAACCAACTCCTTTTGCCAACATAGTTTGTGGTTCTTCCCCTTCTGATAGACTTGAGATCATCTTTGGGTGGAGTAAGAGCTTGTCGTTAAGGAAGCAAAAAGCTTCCTCTAAAGAGTCCAGCAAAAGCAAAGAAAGGAGCTCTTCTGAGGTCCCTACCCCTACAACTAAGAAAGTTAAAGTAGGGGCTTAGGAAGAGCTAGTGCCGATCATAGCCTATTAAGGGGACACTTGCCATTTGATGCTGTGGATAGCTTATGGTACATGAACGTTGACTATGGTGCCTTTCTATGCAATCATTTGCTTTTTTCTAGTCGACAGGGATCTATAGAAGAATTCTTGTTGGACTATGGACCATCATGGCTTTTGAGATCCTCTACTGCTTAGATTATTCACTCGACTACAACCCTTTTAGCCATAGTGCCCTTCTTTGCCAGGAGTGAAAGAGAGTTAGCTAAGGTTGACCCCGTGGTCATGGCCAAGCTACAAAGCAATCTAAAGGCCAAAATGAAAGAGGTGGCTAATCGGGACCATAACATATCTAATATGACAAATCATGTCTCTGAGCTCATAAAGGAGTGGAATATCTTGCTTCTAAAGGCCAAGCATATAGATGTCTTGCAACAATAAAACAAGAACTTGGTGAAGGAGCTAGAGGTCAAGCAACAAACATCAAAAGGACAACAAGGCAATATTTGAAGACACGTTCCAAAAAGCCATGAAAATGGCTAAGGACTTGGCCTTTCCCATGATTTGATTTAGGTTTAGAAAGGTCGTTTGTCAAATTCAGCACTTTAATCTTGGCTTGAAACTTGACCTATTATGGACTAATCAGGATATGACCCTAGATGAGATTTCACATGGCTCATATACAAATTGAATTTGCTTAGGTGTCACATTGGCTAATGCTTGTTCCACTTTGTTGTTAGTTTTTTTTTTAGTAATGACTTTATTTCTCTATGTTACTATCATTGTTTCTACATTTTTATGTGCAAACTATGCTGATCGACTGACTCAATGAATTCACTTTGTTCTCATGCCAATTCTTCCAACTCTTTTTTGCACATTCTTGTTGTTTCTTAAATTATTTCTTGCATGATATCTGTATGGGCATTTTTCCTTATGATTCCTTTTTCTACCTTATCAGATGACTTATTATATTGGAATTAATGATCTCTCTGTTTGAACAAGCCTCCAATAGGCTACCTTCCGCTATTCATTTAATCACTCCTTTGAAATTAAAATGTGAATTAGTTGCATAGGAAATTTTCTTGGAGTACTTGAGGCTGTCCCAGTATTTTCTTGAGAACTTTCCAATTTCCTAGGAGTCTTCCTTCTCAAGGTGCCTTGGAACTTTGGGAAATCATCATCTCATCCTTACTACTCACTTGGACCCCTTGTAGCTACTGGATCACCCAATCCCTTCTATAAGAGCTTAACAGGTTTTCTTGACATACCACTCTTACTTTGGTGTACTTTTGCTCCTTTTGGGTTGTCTTGCTTTTCCTAGCATGCTTCTTTGATTATTGAGGTTTTCTTTTTGCTTGGTAAGTCATTTATACTACTTTGTGTGCTCCTGAATTCTTATTCATCCAAAAATGCTGAGAATAGAGGTTTTTTTGTCCTTTCTTTACATGCTTGTACCTTCTGTGAACCTACTAATTTCCTTAAATCTATTACGAGAAACTAGTATTTTCATTGTAAAACTTCCACTTTGTTTACAGGATACTTGCTAGCTCAGCTCTGACATTCTAAGGTGGATCTGAAATGACTAGGTAGAACTCGCTCCCATACTTGGTCGGGGCAGGATCCCGTTGCTTGATCTTCTGTTTGGTCTAGACTAGTGCCCAAGGTGATTATTATACATGATTCTCCCCTTAACTGGGCCAAGTTGCCTCTCATTCTTGTTGACATGTTGCCTTTGCCTAAACAAAAGGCTCCCGAGGAATGTGCAACAAATAGTTAGAATAGCAATTCTCCTGTTGACATAGATGATGATTACTGATCTTTCTTGTATGACCTTTTCTAAGCTTAAAGATGGGAGTAAGCCTCAGGAACAACTTTTTAAAGAGTTGATAAAAAATTAAAAGTCCGTTTGAACTTGTTTTACTATTATGGATTGTAATTATTTCCTTTTATTTAAAGAATAGGCTGTGAGGCCTTATCAATTCATGTTCTTTTTCATTCTTTTTTTTGGTGTTTAGTAATTCTTCCAATAGGTTTTATGGCTTTCAATGACTTATCATTCATTGATTTACTTTTACCTTTGTTTGAATGTCATTGTATGACAATTCCTTTTTTTTTATAGTATGGATCTATGTGATCTATTGACAATATTAAGGGATCTATTTAGACTTTATTTATGCCAAGGGATTTGCTTGAATTTTAATTGTGCCAAAGGATTTGCTCGAGCTTTACTTGTACCGAGGGATTTGCTCAAGTTTTAATTATACCAAGGGATCTGCTTGGATTTTGAGTGAGGCAAGGGATCTATTCAAGCTTCAGTTATGCTAGGGATTTGCTCGAATTTTAATTGTATTGAGGGCTCTACTCGGGATTTAATTATGTTGAGGGGTTTGCTTGAGCTTCAGTTGTATTGAGGGATCTACCTGAGTTTTAACTGTACTAAGGGATTTGCTTGGATTTATAGTTATGTTGAACGGTTAGCTTGGACTTTTGAAACACATAATAGGACAATCAGTCTTTTCATTTCATTGCTCTTGATGCACAATTAGACTTATACATAGTACTTTCTCAAATATGTTGCATTCCACGTTTGGGGCAGGGCTTTCCTTTGAATAGTTTTAAGGAGAAAGGCCCCATTAAGGAGGCTTTCTTATCCTCTAAATAGCCTTTTCCATGTAGCCACTAATTTCCCCTCAGTTTGCACCTTCCATGGTTCATCTGCTCTTTGCAACACTAAATCTCCCTTCACAAATGTTTTACTCTTCATTCTTTTGTTTGCAAGCTAGATGATCTTTGCTTTATTCTACTCATTTCGAAGATGAGCCCTTTCCCTTGTGTCAATCAGTATCTCGAGCTTCTCTCTTCTCATTTCTTCATTTTTTTGTAGCTTATATCATTACCTCAATTTGGAGCATTGTCCCAGCTTTACTGGTAGTATGGCTTCACTTCTGTAAGTAAGCCTGAAAGGAATTTCTCTCGTGGATGAATTTATAGGCATTATGTAAGACCATAAAACATTTGGTAACTCCTTAACCCATTTCCCTTTGGCTTCGTCCAATCTTTTTGGTAGTCCATCGAGGATCATCTTATTTGCTAGCTTAGCTTGCCTGTTTAACTGAGGGTGCTCAATAGAAATGAACTTTTGTTTAACCTTGACCTTCATTTTGAAATGTTGTGTGAGATTTACACTTTCATAATAGGTGTATAAATATAAATACATCTTAGGCAAAACTTTTGGAAATTGTCACTGATGAACTGCTTTCCATTATCAGATATGAGCACCACGGGGAGGCCATACCTACAATAAGTTATTAGTACGTTTCTTATATTAAGCTTTATATTTTAGAGGTTCTACATATAAATGATATTTTTCTAAACAAAATTTTTCACATTATTTGAAGTTATAGTTGTGAGAGTCTCTACCTCTATCTACTTGGTAAAGTAATCCACCACCACCACCACTATGTACTTCAACTAGCTGGGCGTGACTGGGAAAGGTCACATAGATCCATAGCCCACTAATTGAATGGCCAGGAGATGAAAACCAACATTTGCTCAACTACTGGCTGCCTATGTACCTTTACGAACCTTTGGCATTTATCACAGTTTCATACAAGTTCTAAAGCATCTTACTTCATCTTCAACTAAAAATACCCTATTCAGATGGCTTTTAGTGCAAGCGTTGCCCCTGCCATATGTGATCTACAAATGTCTTCATGAATCTCTCTTAAAACAAAATTTGCTTCCCCTAGATGGAGGCATCGCAATGATAGGAAAGACAGGGGAATCTGTCACCACTTGCTTGCCCTCCAACCAATCGGGCCATGGGGAACACTCCCTTTCTCTATCTTCCTTCTTTCCCTCTTCGGCATGAAACTTTTTATATTTTGAAAGATGCCCTTACCTTATAAGCACTTCAATTTCATCCTTTAAAGTAACACACTCATCTGTTAGATGCCCATAGTCCTAATGGAATTTACAAAATTTGGGCTTATCTACTTGGGGTACTTTCATTGCTTCAATTGAAGGAATTTCATCAACTCGGTTGCATGGACATCTTCCACTATATTGTTGATTAGTGCATTCAGTAATTCATACTTGTTAAATCGCCTTTGATGAGGCCCTTTATCCTAATCTGAAGGTCTTTCTCTAAAAGGCACATTATCAAATTGTGCTCACTCAATCTACCATTGAGTGAATTCAACCTCTTCAACATTGATGTATTTTTCTAAATCAGCCAAAGGCTCTTAAAAAGAAGAAGCAAGGTGCTTGGCTAACGAAAAGGAAAAATTCCCTAACTAAAGCTCTACGTTGATCTGATGTATTGCCACTTCTTCATTAAGATCCCATATTTTTAATGCCAATCTATTAAAGTGAGCTAAATACTCTTTAAAAGTTTCGCACTGCCCTTGCTAAAAGTTAACCATAGCAGTTGAAGTCTTCTGAGGCACTTGACTAGTGGTGGAATGCATAGAAAACACTTCAGAGAGTTACAAAAAACTACCAATCAATTGCTTAGGTAGAGTGGTAAACCACTGCAAGCCAGCCTTTTTAAGGGTAGTAGAGAAAGCTCTACATATGATAGTATATAGGGCACCTGATAGTAGCATAATGTACAAAATACTTCTAAGTGTTCCTGTGGGTCTATTATACCATCATACGGGTCTATGTGGATTCATGGTTTGAAGTAGTTGGGTAGCAGAGTAGCCATCATAGTTGCTGAGAATGGGTGATTTTCTTCATGGCAAGAAGATAATTGCCTGGAGGTTTAGGTGAGGTCCATGTTGCAGTTCAATAGGTTATATGGTCTATGGTTGTAGGTGATATAGTGTCAGACATTGGCCATGTCCAACGAAGCAAAAGAAACATTGGGGACCAGCGATCGGATTGGGATTTGGATTTGGGAGGTTTTGGGAATGAAGTGTGTGGGTTGGAAGGTAACTGTATAGTGGTGATCCCTTGCAAATGAGCAGTAGGAATCATAGAATGCATTGGTAAAGAAGGCAAATGAGGCAATAGAAGGTGGTGTTTGAAGACATGGGGTAGTTAAACTACCTGGGATAAAAGTCAAGTGGTTGGATTAACTTCCCTGAGAATAAGACTTGCAGGAGAGACGGGTGGTGGAGGCAAAGTGGACTACTCTTGGTTGTGACAGAGTGTTGAGCTCCTCCCTTAGCTCCGAAGTTAATCTGTTAGAGTGTCATGCTCGAGTTTATTTGTAATGCGATAAGCCTCCTCTATCATCTAGTCTTGGTAATGGTTGTCCCTTGCTCACTCATGATGGTGATGCCCATGGAATGACAGAGTACACAATGATTGCGATTGAGAGTGATAAGAAGTCATGAAATGGTTGGAAAAATCACAGATGGTGCCAAATGAAACTCCCTCAGACATGATGTTGACTAACAATGAAGAAACTGATTGAATGGTGACCTAAAAGTACAAGAAAGTTAGTCACACATGACGAAAATAGTCCATGAAGCATGCTTCGATGCTTAAGCTAGTATCTGAGAGAGTTTTGCTAAGTGTGTAGAAGATCATCTAAGAAGAGGGATACCTGTTGGTATATAAAAATGTCAAACATGCCAATTTGTGTGATTTTGGACCAGTGAGGCATTACCACCTGTTTGTGACGTATTAGTAAGGTCAATGAGAATCTAGCTAAGTAGTTGCTGGAGTCACATTATTTATGCAAGCCTGACCATGCCTTTTGTCATATGTTGGTTGAGCAATTGCTCCACAAGGCTCTCAAATGACTAAGTTTTGTGCACTAAGCCATTCGACCTGATGTGAGGTAGTCGATTAGTAGGAGATAACTTGTGTCAAATGTCGATTCCTCACCTAACCCTAACCAATTGACTACTAGTCAAACAACTAAAACCATAGGTTATTTTGGACTATGTTAAGATACAATTAAATAATTACTGAATTAAATTGATAAAAAAAATCTTTAAAAAAACAAGTCATTGAGAGTGGTATAGTGATAAGGAGTTTTAATCATATAAGTTGGATGCCTTAAATTTGAACTTATTAATCGTGATGTATAAAAAAAAACTTTAAAAAACTAAAATCACCTAACACATATTAGTGAGAATTTCAAAGGGTATTTAGACTAAAATTTAATTTCACGCTTAATTTTAATGGCTTTAACTAGGGCTGTGCCCTCACTAATTTTAGCGATGGACAATTTATCATAAAATCCCTAGATAAAGTTGAAAACAATGCAAATTTTATTTCATATATTTTCTTTGACTAATCCTTCGCTTTTTCCGTGTTAATGCCCTAACTTAGTTAAAAAAAATTAATCCCTTGTTGAAATCCCTAGCATATCCTAAAATTTGTAGTAATTAGCATGCTAATTTTTCCACTAGAGCTTGCAGATAACTACAACTACATCCACCAATTTGAAAGTTTTAGTTTGTCTTGTGATTTAGTAAAATATCCCAACAAATTGAATGCAAGTTAAAGTACTTAGCCTCGTAGATCCCAATCCCTATTCTTCTATTCTGGTTTCTTTCACTATGAT
>JANHAO010010456.1:0-17674 GCA_026873985.1 Saraca asoca
GTCATGGAGAAATTGATTTTCAACAAAATTATCTGGATTGTGCACCTAAAATGCAGATTGGAAGTAGACTTTGTTATAAATTAATTATTATGTGCTCTATAATTTAATTGGATTTTCTTATTTGCTTTATGTAGTTTTGAACTTTAGTGTGTGTACAAGTTATTTTGCCATCTTTCTTGCTTAGAAACTAAGGTTAGTAATAATTTTTAATTATTAGTTAATTAATTATTAACAATTTTTCATATTATTGGAGTTAATGTTTAATTATTAATTATATTTTCTTGTATGTTTGAATTAGGATTTGACTAGTTATATCTATTGAATTATATTTAGAAATTATATATATTCTGAATTATATTACATAGAATTAAGTAGTTTGGTGACATATTTAATAGCATTGTCGATATTACTTTAGGAATTAAATATATTTTGAGTTAGAACATATTTTTTTTTTAGAAATTATATATATTTTAATTTTGTTAATTTTTAAAATTAGTAATTATCTTGTAAATATTAATCGTTAATTCTGTGTATAGATTTAATTATTGTTTATTTTTTAAGTAGGAGAAAATATAAGAATGAAACTATTTACGAAATATAGAATTTTCATAAATAATTTTTCTTATATATTTATGTAAATATGTAGTAATTTTTTTCTATTTCATTTAACTTCAAAAAATAGAATATAGAAATTCTGAAACACCATAGATGGTTATATGATAGAATTCTTCCATGACGTAGATATAAGAAGAATTTTCTTAATAGGGTGGGAGAATTGGTCGATTTTGCAAAAACTTAACTAATTTATTTATGTGACAGTCGGATGAAGTGTTTGTGCTTCAAACATAAATGTAGAAAATTTTTACTTTCTGATGAAATTAAGGTTGATTTATATAGATTTAGATTTAAATATAATTACTAGTAGTAGAATAATCATAGTGAGGAGAGACTTATAGAAAAGGAAGAGTTTTCTATGAGTGTGATACGAGATTTGTATGATGCAAGTAATAGGTATGAGAAAGTAATGTTAGATGCTGATTAACTAAACATTGCAACTCACTTTGAATGTAATAAAGAAGAGCCTCCAAATATGGATGCCTAGAACTTTTATGAAATGTTAAAAGCTATACATAAACCATTATGGACAGGTTGTACTAACCATTCGAAGTTGTCATTAGTAGTAAGAATGTTATGCATAAAATCTGACTTCTTTATCACAAAATTTCTTTGATTAGATTATGCAACTTATGACTAAGGCACACTTGTTTGATAATGTTATTTCTCCTAACTTTTATGAAATGAGCTATCTGCACAACAAGGACCCAGAGACAATTGCAATAGCTAAGTAGGACCCGTTCCCAGAGATAGCTGGGACACCGTCATAGATAACGCTTCCATCTTCAAGAGGGCTATCTTCCTTTAGACAGCGTTTACTCCCCAAGATACTTGTACTTGGTCCTAGGAAGACCATTATATCGTACAAAACGGGATATGTATTCTTGATTATAAATTTTATTTTTTATATAAACTTTATTTTTTAATTTTTTAACTATATTTATTTTGATTTGTTAATTAGATTTTCCCGATCTATGAGCCAGTGGGCACCTACATCATATAATCATGAGCAAATATGAGGGTGTATGGCCTGCATGGAAAAGTATTTTAGACCCTACCTGTAGGATTTTATATGTGGAGTTTAGAATAAAGTTTCAAAACTTTGTTTCTAATTTAAATTTATTTTTTAAACTATTCTTTAACTATTTGATGCTTTCCTTATTTTTTTAATTGCATAAGTATTGGAAATGGAATACTTCTTATGAGAAAGACATGTGGAAGAACTTCAATCACAAGGGTTTCAACAAAATGAAGGATATGATGATGAGGTGCTAAAGAAGAAGCCCACTGAAAAGTGGGAAGGCTTTCTAAAGTAATAGGATGATTCTAAATTCAAATCGAAGTTTGAGCAAAATAATTAAGAGGAATATGGCCTCGAATATAGCTGGATAGGTTTCTTCCCTACACATTGCAGATCCATCCCCGTATTAAAACGTCAACTATGTATGGTAAAGTTATTTTTACTTAATGTTATTTATACTATTTACATTGTTGTAGTTATGTATGTTCATATCACAATCTATATTGTTAATGAAAATTTTTATGTTGTGCATATAGCTGAGATTGGGGTTGAGCCGCATGTGGACAACTTGTTTCACCACACCCATGCCTAGAAGGACGGTCAGTAAGTCTCTTTTTGAGCTGTATAATCCTATATAAGTAGCTTCTTTTAACTTGTATTTTTTTTATTAATATATTGTATGTTTGATAGTAAACATACTATATTTATAATATTAAATAATTAATTATTTTAATTTGCAAGAGAATTTCAACAAGAGAAGAAGGACTTGGCACAACTTTAGGCATAGAGAAGTCCTGAAGGCTTTGAGGAGATGGCTGCTGATGTGGCAGGGTCATCTGATTGTAATTTGTAAGTGGACACCATTGATGGGACTAAAAAGAGGTGGGTCAATGAGTTAGGATCCAAGGTCACTGTGGGGATAACTACATCGGTCGTTACATCTCACACTGAGAATGTATCACATGATACGTTAGACTAGATCCTGTGCATTATGATTGAGATGCAATACCAAATGAAGGTAATTTTCACTCAGATGGAGTGCTTTATGTGGACTTAATAGTAGCAGTAGAGCCAGCATTTGCTGCTTCCTCCTCTACCTTATGGCTACCACCAGCCCCCTGCTACCTACATTTATCCACTGCCACCGCAATAGTCGGCAATTCAACCACCACTAATTGGAGGTTTTGCATGACCCAGTACTGACTCGTAGCAACAACAAGATGCGACTTGGAATCAGAAGACTAAAAATTAGTTCTTCTCTGATATTGGGTTGTAATTTTATTTTTATATTTTTTATTTGAATAATATGTTTTATACATCATTGATTTGAATAATATAATTTATGAATTATTTTGTTAATTTTATATATTCATAATTATTGTATGAGTCATATTTTAATTTTTATTATAAATTAAATATTAATTTTTAGAAATTAGAATTAAAAAATTAAAATTAATTTTTTATTACTAATTAAAATTATTTTAATAAAAATAAGAAATAAAATTTCAAAAAATTATATATTTTTTTATGGATTTTTGACATATTTTTAGGTGATTTTTTCGATGGATTTTTGATGAAATTTCTGACTGAATTTATTGATGGATTGTTAACATATTTTTGATGAACTACCAATGAATATTCTGATAAATAAAAGAGAAAAAATTACTTGATAAAATTGTCACTTCAAAATTTGTTGGGAATTCCAACAAAAAAATATTTCTGATGACGGTTTAACTGACAACCAATATTCATTGGAAGTTGATATTTTCAACGAATTTTCTTTAATTTTTGATAGAACTTGTTGTAAAAAAATGTGTGTTTTTTTTAGTGATAATTATAGTGGTACTAGTATAATGAGATGTCATTATTTTTCTAAATATGTGAATATTGTAGATCTGCAAAGACAATATCGAAATATGCTTAGTCAAGATAATTATGAATATCAATAGTGCAAATGGATTTGTTATGCTAAAATACCTTTTAATTTAGCAAATTGTCCAAAATTAAATGAGCTTCTTCATCACTTTAATCCCTATTAGTATAGTATAAGTAGGAACACTAGTGTTAATAAATTAAAAATAATTTCACAAAAAGAAAATTATTTTAGCCTTTTTTCTAAAAAATTCAAAAGTAGAATTGCACTTACATCCGATATTTGGATATCACCCTCCTAAATGGATTATGTTTGTGTAACCATCCATATATTGATTATATTTTTTAAAATAAAAGAATTATTTATTTTAAACCAATTCTGTCACCACATGATGCATCAACTATTGTTTATATTGTAAATACTTGTAGTGAGTACATGATATTTGATAAGATATTTTCAATTACCTTTGATAATGTATCTACTAATATTAATACTATTACAATTTTTATTCCATCTTTAAAATCCTATTTTTAACGCTCAATTTTTTTCATTTTAGATGTGCATGCCATATTTTAAATTTGATTGTTCAAGATGTATTAAAAGTTATTTCTATACTTGTGCAAAATCTTTAAAATACAATTTTATATATCAAATCATCACCTGCTAAAAAGCATAATTGGAAGCAATTATATGTACATATGTCTAAGAAACCTAAGACGCCCCAATAGATATTTGTATATGATGAAATTTTATTTTTAAATTGTTGGAATTTTATTCAAAGTATGAAGATGTCATAAGTGTTTTTTATTTAGAAAAAAAAAATGCTTGGTGATCCTCTTGAAAAATACTGAATGGAAATGGTGCAAAAATTTAATGACAATTTTACAAACATTTTATAATGCAACTAATCTTTTATTTGGTTCCTATTATCCTACATCTCATTCAAGGCTTGAAGTTTTGCTTAATTGTAATTCTACATTTTTAAAATTTATAAGTTTTAATGGTCTTAAGATTGTTATTGATGAATGCTTACCAAAATAGAATAAATATTTTAGGAATATTCCTTATTTATATGTTATATTTGCAACTATGAATTCTAAAATTAAGCAAAAAGGAGTGAAAAAGGTACTAAATAGAGACCATGCTAATATGCAACATAAATTTGATGTAAAGTCATACATCTATAATGTAAACAATATATTGTAAGAGATTTATCATATATAAATATATAATAGTAAATTTCATTGCTCATATTTATGCTTGAGTTCTTCATCTTCTTCAAGAAGATCTATATTGTATCATAAAAATTATGGTGACTTTTTTATGTGTAACTGATGATACCCTGTTAAACAACAATGAACTTAGTTCTTTCTTATTTACATTTATTCTAACTAATATGTCAAAATTTGATATTTTAGAATAATGAAAAGTACAAAGGACACAATATCATATATTTTCTCTTCTAACTTATGATATACTAATCCCTCTACTATCCTCAACTGTATCTAAAAGTGTATTTTCTCTTGACAAGTGAAGCTTGGATGACAAACGTCTATCAATGTATCATGAGAATTTAAAGATGACCGTTTGTTTAAAGGATTGGTATGAAGTTAGGCAACAAAATAATTTGAAAGAAGGTAATTCATCATGAGATGAAGGAGGCAAAAACTAAAAATAAAAATGCATTCATATATTGTAAAATTAGTTAGCAAAATATTTATAAGCATTTTATTTACAAATAGTAAATTTTTTTTGGACTAGATCTTGTGGTTTTTATCCTTGTTGTGGGTATTTTTAGAACCATGTAAATGGGCTGGTAAAAGCCCAATGGACTGGCTAAGATGACAAAAACTCGATTTACCCAGGATGGAGGTTACTGGAGCAGGGCATGAGCTCGCCAAAAGCTAACTCAGGTCACTGGCTAATAGGGGGTCAAAGCAACAACCCTAGGTCATTAAGGATAAGGCCTAGCCCGCAGCTTGAAGCACACTTCTCTATCTGCCATCTAGAAGCTCACTATGGTTAAAGCCGAGGAAGGACCAACTTGCATGGACCCACTTGCGGACATTAACTTACAGGAATTAACTTATAATTAATTAATTATTTTCAGTTACTATTTTATAGTCAATTTGTAACCCCTCAACCACTATAAATAGGGGTTGAAATCATTATAAAAGGGGAGAGGATTGCTCTGTAAAAAATATAGAATTGTACAAATACAAATACTCAGTAAAACAGATTGAGAAATAATAAAACTACCGTGCAGGTAAGGGTTATTGAATTTTTGCCAAATCACGTTAAAAGGTTCTTGGTGTCCTCCCTACTCTTTCTCTTCTTCCTCTCTATCTCCCTTTCTTTTACTCTTTCTAAATTGTAGTTTAGGGTTTTACTGAACTTATTAGTTTATCGATTTTCATGGTTAATATTTTGGTGCTAGAAGAAGGGCTCTATATTGCACTCTGGTTAATTTATTGGTTAATTTTCCATTCAACTGCAATGGCTAAAGGAAGAACTACTAGAAGTTCAAACAATCCAGTTGATCAGCCAGAAGGTCACATACAATAGCAACGGGAACTAGCCTTCCTTACGGTGGGTACATCCGTCACCCTTGCTATTGGTATCACCATTAGCTTCCCCCCAACGGCCCATCGCTAGCTTGCTATTATTGCTCCTGGAACTGATGAAGTGCAAATGTGGCACCAATATCACGAAATGCTTGAGAACACAGTCGTAGAGTTGGCTAAGGTGGTTAAAGTGCTGACATAAGCACATACCCTGAGTGCGCAAAAGTAGGTTGAGGTTACAGCACCCAAATGACTCCTTCAATGTGCCGATTCAGGTCACTCCTCCAATTTGAGAACAAGAACGAAGGTCCATTGAGCATATGAGGATCATAATTAGTGACGTGAGAGTTCACATTGAATGGAAAGCTCGAATAAGACTAGTCAAGGACACACCACAGATCGCCACTCCTATGACCAGGAAACAAAAAGAAGCCAACAATCTTCCAGCTAATGGTCCAAGACACAGGACTTAATGGTAGAAGAGTTATTTCAGAGGGTGAAGCAATTAGAAAAATGCCCTTAAGCTTAGGATAATCAAAATTGCTATGAAGAGAGGATACCATTCACTGAAGAGATTGAGACAGAGCCTCTCCCTTGTAAATATAAAATCCCTATAATCAAATAATATAATGGGAATACTGATCCATATGGCCACTTGGATGCATTTAATGTATAGATGGATTTTCAGACAAACAATTCCTTAGTCAAGTGCCGTGTCTTCCCAGCTTCACTAAGAGACATACTTCAAACATGGTTCAGGAATCTCCCAACTCGCAGTATTGATAGTTGGAAAGAATGCCAAAGAAGATTCATTAACCAATGTAAAGTGTTAAGAAGACAGCTCGCACCATCTTGCCACCTTACAATAGTCATCCAACGGAAGAATAAATCACTGAAAGACTAAATCACTTGATTTAGACACGAGGTCAATAATGTGGAGACTCTATCTGATAAGAGTATCCTAATAGTGATCTCAGTTAGACTCTGTAAAGATGGAAAGCCATATAAGAACATATACAAGTCTCTAGTAAAGGACCTGGGTGAGTTTTATGAACAATCTGCCAAACAAATCAGGTGGAAAGACACCTTTGGCCTAAGGAAGTCTAATCATAAGGATGAGGCAAACAACTCCAATTAGAATAAAAAGAGGAGTAATGATGAGAATGGCAAGAACAGCTCTATTAACCAGCTTGCAAATAAGGCTAGGAATGAGTGACCTTAATGTTAAGGTCACGATGATGACTATAGTATCTTATCTGATACTCAAGTTAGGATATTCACAACAGAGAAAGATAGGGAGGACTTTAGGAAGCCTAAACCCCTAAGGACTCCCAAGAAGTTTAGGGACAACGATAAGTTTTATGCCTACCACAATGAGGTTGGGCACAATACTTCAGAATGCTAGACACTCAAGGATGCAATTGAAGATCTGATTAAAAGAGGTTGCTTAAAAGACTATGTGGTGTGACCTGCAGTAGTCACAACGGGGTCCTAAGCAAAAGCAAGCATTTATCATAAAAACCACATTCTCAAAATATTATACAAAAAGCTCTGAGTTTAGACTAAAAATTTAGTGATCTCATATTGCATCGGAGCTCGTAAGGCCAATGGTGGGACACTAGGTCTGAACTTGGAAAGCTCACACATCATCAAGGAAGACTTGAAAAATATAATTTATCGCTTAACAAATGAAGTTGAAGCTCCATGAGCTCAAAATGTAGAACATCTACACCAGTATTTTCAATAAAATTTAGCTCGACCTTCTAATCCTGATTAAAAAAGTTAGAGCCAAGACTCGTGTCCATTGAGCAGCAGGATTGCTGTGGTGTAATTCATTAAGCAACATGATTGTTGTAGCATGACCCACTGGGTAACATGATTATTATGGTGTGACCCACTGGGCAACATGATTGCCATAGCATGACCCACTGAGTAGCATGATTGCTGTCGCGTGACCTATTGAGCAATACTATTGTTGTGGCACAACCTACAGAGTAATACGATTATTGTGGTGCGACCTACTGAGCAACAAGATTGCTTTGGCATGACCTACTAAGGAACAAGATTGTTGAGGTGTAGCTTTCATGCAACTTACTACTTGGCATTGCATTAATGCGACCTACTACTCGGAACCGCATTCATGCAACCTAATACTCAAAGGCCCAACTCTCATGTGACCTATCTCAGCATTCAACTTATGCTAATTAAGGCGCAACTCTCATATTACCTACTACTCAGCACCATATTCATGCGACCAACTACGCATTCATGTGATCTACTGGCCATTCAACTTGGCATATATCCTTCTTAATCATGCTTTATTAACTAAAGTTGATTAACTTATTGAGCATACATTTTAACTAATGTTTGTTAAGTCATGGTTTGCAGGAATTTATTCAACTTAACTACAAGCGATTATCTGCAACCTATTGAACATCCAATATAGTGAACTTGGAAAAGCAAGGAAATATGAAAAATTTCATTAAAAATCTCATTCAACGAGGTGAATATACATAAAAAGGTTTAAAAATACAGATCAAAATTAGCCTACAGCTATTATCTCCCAGGAGGAAGGCTGGGTTCTAGAAGCTGAACCCCTGGAGGGTTAAAAGATCAATGTATTTGACAAGCAAGCCATCCATCATTGAGTCAATGGCCAAACTCCTCTCAAAACTCCTCCCTATTCTCTTCCCAAGCAGGTAAAAGAATAAAGGTGAAAAAAATGAATTCATCAGCATCACCTTGAGAAGGATATGAAATCTGTACAAAACTTCTCCGGATCCTTAGAGAGGAATTATCCATGGGAACTTTCTATGCAGCAGGCCATACATATCTCAAAGCATCTCATCAAAGGTCCAGACCATCATGAATATGGGGGGCTTAACCAATGCACCCATCAGGTCATTTTGAGAAACAAAGAAAAGTTTTTTCACGCCTTATATGGCTCGTCAAGCCTTACCGATAGATCTAGAGACGGATTAACTATCTTTGATCTAATGGTCCAGTAGACAGCAAGGCTACCACACTAACAGCTATAAAACATGTGCATAAATGCATGGCCTAGTACAAATAAAACAGTAAGATAGAAGTCTGAATGATAGCATTGCAGACTACATGCTTTTGCTAGTGAACTATCGCTCCCAGTCTAAAGAGCGAACTGAGAGCTGGGGGCTAATGTTGTGGGTATTTTTAGAGCCATACAAATGAGCTGGCAAAATCCTAATAGACTAGCTTAGCTGACAAAGACTCAGTTTACCCAGGACGGAGGTCGTTGGAGTAGGGCACGAGCTCACTAAAAGCTAACTCAGGTCACTAGCCAACAAGGGTCAAAGCAACACCCTTAGGTTGGTAAGGACAAGGCCTAGCTCGAAGCATGCTTCTCTAGCTGCCATCCAAAAGCTCACTATGGTTAAACCTAAGGAGGGACCAACTTGCATGGACCCACTTACAAACATCAACTTATAGGAATCTACTTACAATTAATTAATTATTTTTAGTTACTATTTTACAATCAATTTATAACCCTCCAGCCACTATAAATAGGGGTTGAAATCATTGTAAAAAGGGAGAGCATTACTTTGCAAAAAATATAGAATTATACAAATACAAACACTTAGCAAAACAGACTAAGAAGTAATAAAACTACCGTGAACGTAGGGATCACTAAACTTTTGTTGAACCACGTTAAAAGGTTCTTTGTATCCTCCATGCTCTTCCTTTTCTTCCTTTCCATCTCCCTTTCTTTTACTCTTTACAGATTATAGTTTAGGATTTTACTGAACTTATTGTTTTACCAGTTTTCACCATCAACAATCCCTATACTTGAAGATTTTCCATATAAAAAATTAACATATTTTAATTTATTTTCTTACTATTTTAATATTAACTTTATCTTGAATTAATACTAATAATAAAAATAATATATAAACTTGTGACAATCATATACTATACAACATGCATATATATATATATATATATATATATATAGAGAGAGAGAGAGAGAGAGAGAGAGAGAGCAACTCGATTAAAATCAATGACTTTACTTACACCCAGACTATCCCGTCCCTAGACTGCTTTGGTTCTTTGAATTCATTATTCATTGTGTTACTACATTGTTATGCCATCACTGACTTATTTGCTTCCGACATAGCAGGGTAGTGACTTGATTATTATTCATTGTGTTACTACATTATTATGACATCACTAACTTCTTTGCTTCCGACATAGTAGGCTAGTGATCAACAACAACCATAATAATAATAATAATAATAATAATAATAATAATAATAATAATGCAAAAGAAAACTTATTTGAATAAGATACTTTTAAAAAAAATACAAATAATAATATAAATTTGTAAGTGATAATAATAAAAAAATATAATTATATTTAATAATAATAATTATTATATTTAATTTCAATTATAATAGAATGTGAAATTAATATTTTAAACATAACGAATTGTTTTGATTCACTTAAAATCGTCTGATAAATGTCAATCCAGAACTAAGATTGATACATACAATCTAAGTCTTACTTAATGCAAAAGTAATCCAACTTGGTATTAACTTGATGATTAGTTTTTATGTAATAAGCTAGCCTAATAAGGCCAATTAATCCGTATAAGATACCAGTACTTTTGAACTAATGAAAATTTGATAAGTCTAACTTTTAAATGGGTCTTATAGTACATAAAAAGGATTAAATACTTTATTACGTACATATTGTGTTATCTATACCTATAGTTATATAAATAATGAAATATTCACCTTTCCGATATACAAAAACATTTTTTCGCAGAACATCCCATCCTCAAGTGAAAATAAAATTAGAAAAAAAATTATTGAGCATTTACAATTTCAGTTGTCTGATTTTTAAAATAAGATATTTAAAGATATTTGCGAAGTTCATTATTCCAAGCTGATGATAGACTTTATGTAAAAATGCACCCTATACTATATATTTTTCTTAACTGCACAAGCAATAATACAGTCGAATTAAACGCTTTTCACTTAATTAAAAATTATAATTATTAATTAAGATGTAATTTTATTTTATTTTTATTATTTCTAGAGTTACGTCAAATATTGAGAGGTTATGTCCATTATAGGCATCATAAATAAGGAAGTTAACTCCAAGAATCCTAAAAAGAGGAAAGAAAAGCTAGTACTAGCAACAACAATAAAATCATCAAAAACACGCTAATTTTTTTTTTTTTTAAGGTTCAAACTCAGATGATAAAAGAAAAAAAATTGATCTCAGATTTTTTCTATGAATGTCGTTACACAATTAAAAATTCCCTCACATCGTACGTTTACTTATGTGTATTATAAGGACAACATCTGAAGACCGAATTATATCACCAGTTAATGTATAAACTACTTCTTTGATAAACATATTAGAAACATCTTATATAATTTGGGGTAGGAATGGTTTCTGCTTTAAGATCAATGCATGTAATCTATTTCTTTAAAGATAGTGATATTTATATATCATTTGATCTCTTAATATTGCTGACAATAGGATCAAACATGAGACATGAAATATATTCTTAGTTACACTAATTGCATTTAGCTGTTTGCTCTAAGTTAATTAGAAGATAGATATATCATTTTTTTTTATACATTAATACATTTTCTCTTATCTATTTAATGATTTCCTTCCTTTTGATTGATTTAACACACACAGTCTGTTATATGTGAAATCCGGAATATCCTTAATGGGCTGGCAAGTGGCCCAAGCGTGGCAAGATGTCAGTTTGCTAGGATGTTCGGAGTGCTAAGTTCCAACTCGCGCCGCTAGCAACCTCCTTTGCTTGAGCTCACCCCAGCGAGAATGAGCTCGACCTCACTACCTCGAAGACAACAGCTCCCCCAGATCAAAGGATCTAGCTTGCGAGGTGCAACCAGCAGCCTGGGAGTCCGTTAAGCAGGAGACCGGCATATGTACAGTTCAGCACCCAACAGACACATGGGGCCCATTTGCAGAAGATAATTTACAGAAGTTGACTTATAGGATTTTAGTCTGCCTATCCTGTCTTATGCATTAAATGTTTGATGTAATAGATTTACTGCATGTAAAATTACAATTGTAACCTCCTCTCCTCTATAAATAGAAGAAAGGAGATGAACATGGGGAGGATTGAAGCCATCATACTGAAACTTTGTAAAAACACTTTCAGATCAATACATTATCATGGACGTAGGATCCAGTTCTGCCTAGATTTGGCCGAACCACGTTAAAAGCTCTATGTTCTTTGCTGCACTTCCTCTTCTTCTTGCCTCATTCATTTATTTACTGCATTTGCAACCAGAGTTCAGTTTAAGATCTGAAAAGAATCCTTTGTTGGCTAGAGGTTGGCCCAGAACCAAAATCTACCGTCAACATTTTGACACCATCTATAGGGATCTCATATGTTCTCTGGTTTGTTTTCTGCAACAATGGCTAAGGGAAGAGCTACCAGAGCTTCAAATGCACTGCTTAATCCCTTAAAAGATCATGTGTCTATGACAGACTCCTCCACTGGTCCTGTCATCGATGCAACAGCTAGGTTGCCCAGAGCCAGTTCTGTTCAACCTATTGCTGTTGCCAATGGTATCGATGGAGTGCAGATTTGGATCCAACATCAGGAAAAACTAAAAAATACGATGGGAAAATTGACTAAAGCGGTCATGACGCTAGCACAAGGTATGGAGAAGCAGGCTAAAGTTGTTGTACCCGTGAATGTTCACCAGCAGGAGCAAGTTGGACGCTCAGGCAACGCCAATCAGGAAAATTCTCCAACTCGCTGCTCGCAAGAGCAAACTCTAGGTCATAGCTCTCGCGATTATGAAGACCAAAGAATCTAGTAATCTTCCAACCAACAATCTGAGGTGCGAGACCCGTTGGTTGAAGAGTTATTCCAGTAAATGATTCAACTGGAGGAATGCCTTAGAGCTCCGAGCGATCGAGCTCACTACGAGGAAAGGTCACCACTTTCCAAGAAAGTCGAGGCTCAAGCTCTCCCTCCTAAGCTCAAGGTCCCCACTATTTTGTTGTACAATGGGGACTCTAATCCATACGACCATATGAATGCGTTCAATGTTTAGATGGACTTGCAAACAGTTGATTCTCTAGTTAAATGTCAAGTTTTCCTAGCTACGCTGGGAGGTGTATCTCGAGCTTGGTTTAGAAACCTCCCAGCTCGTTTGATTTACAGTTGGGAAGATTGCCAATAGAAGTTCATCACCAGTTCTGAGCGCTGAAGAGACAACTTGTGCCCCTCTGCCATCTCGCCATGATCTTTTAGTGCAAGCATAAGTCACCCAGGCTAGAAGCCAATTCAGTGGAGAATCCATTTGAAGAAACCATGCTGACAATGATCTACATGGGACTCTGCAAAGATGGAAAGTTGTACAAAAGCTTGTACAAGTCCTTGGTAAAGGATCTCATCAAATTTTATGAACAAGCCGCTAAGTAGGTCAAGTGGGAAGAGACTTTTGGCTCAAGAAAGTCTGATAGGAAGGATGAGAAAGCTAGCTCCTCCCACAGTAAGAAGAGGGGCAATGTAAACCAAGGTGATCACTCTGAGCAAATCGCAAGGAAGTTCAAAAGGCCCAGAGGAGAACGACCCCAACATTCAGACCGCCACGAACAATACAACATCCTATCAAACTCTCAGGATAGGATCTATGTGACAGAAAGGGACAGAGAGCACTTCGGGATGCTTGCACCCTCCAGGATCCCTTACAGGTGGAGGAACCAAGAAGAGTTTTGTACTTATCATAATGAAGCCGGCTATGGGACCTTGAACTGTCAGGCTCTTAGGGACGCAATAGAAGACCTGATTAGAAGAGGCCACCTAAAGGAGTACGTGGTGCGGCCTACGGGACAATGATCTCAGCTTCCCCAGCTAGATGTTGGCTAAGAGCTGGAGGGCTCGGTCAGAATTATACATTGACATTGTATTTTAAATTTAAGAGCTAATGTAGATACTTTCCTTTGTCCCTGTTGAAAGCTGTGTACCGATTGGCTTGGTGTTATTGTCTTCATCTCTTTTTGATATGCTTCTCACTACAAAATGTTTGTAATTTCTGCAGCTCACGTGCGGTTAACTTTTTTAAATCTCTAGAGTGACTTTGTGCCAATCGTGGCCTCTGGTCTAGTTGAGGCCCCCCAGAGCTCATTCCGAAGATGAATTAACGAAGTTGCCAGCTTTCTAAGCTGAGGTGCCTTAGAGCTCATTCCGGAGATGAATTGACGAAAGTTGCTAGCTTTCGAGCTGAACCGTTGGGGCTCATCCTGGAAACTCATTATCCAACTGTGATCTTTGGTCCAGTTGAGGCATGGAGATGCTCAAAATTAACTCACTTAACTAGTTGAACTGTGGGAAAGCTAAGGCGTGAAGATGCTCAAAATAAACTCACTCAGCCAGTTGAGCTGTGGACTTGTTGAGGTGTGGTGACGTTCAAAATAAACTTACATTGCCAGTATAGTTGTGTGCTCACTGAGGTGCTAGGGCTCATCCCGAAACAATTTCTAGCATACCTGTGTGCACACTGAGGCATGAAAGCATTCTTAAACACTCAATGCTAGCATAGTAGTGTGCTCATTGAAGCGTAAAAATTGACTTGATTATTTGCCTGAGGCCACAAGACTACTATGATTCGTAGCTTTCATGCGACCTAATGTTCGTAGTTCTCATATGACTTTTTGTTGGACATAATTTTTATACAATTTTCTCATGTAATATATATTTATTTATTAGATGTTTTGCTCATGCTCATTGCTCACAAGGGAGATTGGCTAATTGGCTATTTGAGTATTTCATCGCAAACCTCAAAAGTTTGCATTATTGTCTATGGGATGCAGAAAACTAAAAATAGCACGCAGAAATTGCAAAAGAAGATTTTATTCATTAATAAGCCTTAACGAGGTAAAATTACATTAGAAAACTCAGAATACAAATCAAAAAGAGCCAAAATACAAGTCAGAGGAAGGCTATAGCTAGTTCCTTTGGGAAGAAAGATTGTCGCATAAGGGAAAAGCTTCTACGAATAAGAGGGCCATCCATTGAAAGGTGAACCAGTGCTTGACTCCTGTTAGTTGGAGAGGGAATGAGCATAGCTGCTCCTTATTCTTCTCGGCCACAACTCCTTTTCTGATTCGTAAAGAAAGTAGCTCAAGAAGCGGCAAGAGCCTGGCCGGCGAGGAGATAATCTAAGATCCATATGAGATCCCTCCATGTTACCAAAGAGGCTATGTCTTCTAAGCTTCTTATGCAGTAATTCGTACACGCCACAGTGAAAAGATGAAATGCCAGAAATAAAGGAGGTTTATCTGGGATATTCATGGTTTACTAGGTGAAGAAGCAAAGGAAACTCCTTTTGCCTTAAATAGATCCTAGCCTAGTCTCACCGAAGGGTTCAGATGAATCTCCCAACCATATTCATTTATTGCCTTGGAAAAGAACAAGGCTGACTCACTAATGATCGTGAGGCACATACTGCGGGAAGTATGGCTTCAAATAGATGAAATGATAGATTCAATGAAGACTTTGACTGAATTACCTCTAAAAATTTTCAACTCCTAGCCCACAAAGCGAGCTAAGAGTTAGGGAGATTATGTTATATGTGAAATCCAAAATATCCTTAATGGGCTAGCAAGTGGCCCAAGCGCAGTAAGATCTCAATTCACTAGGACATTCGAAGCGTTAAGTTCTAGCTCGCACCGCTAGTGACCTCTTCTGCTCGAGCTCACCCTAGCGAGAACGAGCTCGGCCTCACTATCTTAAAGACAGTAGCTCCCCTAGACTAAAGGATTTAGCCTATGAGGTGCAACCAATAGCCCTGGAGCCCATTAAGCAAGAGACCAACATATATACAACCCAGCACCCAGCAGACACATAGGGCCCATTTGTCGAAGACAATCTGCAGAAGCTGACTTACAAGATTTTAGTCTACCTTTCTTATCTTATGCATTAAATGTTTGATGTAATAGATTTATTACATGTAAAATTATAATTGTAACCTCATTTTCTCTATAAATAGAAGGAAGAAGATGAACACAAGGAGGACTGAAGCCATCATACTGAAACTCTGTAAAAATACTTTCAGATCAATACATTACCATAGACGTAGGATCCGATTCTGCCCGGATTTGGCCAAACCACGTTAAAAGCTCTATGTTCTTTGCTGCTCTTCCTCTTCTTCTTGCCTCCTTCATTTATTTATTGCATTTGCAACCAGAGTACAGTTTGAGATCCAAAAAGAATCCTCTGTTGGCTAGAGTTTGGCCTAGAACCAAAATCCATCGTTAACACAGTCTATATGCACTAAGTGTTAGAAAAAATATAAAGAAGCAGTAATAACAAAATAATGATAAATTAGATAGAGCAAGAAGGAAATAGTTTAGAGGCATGTGTTACACTCTTCTAAAGGCTTTTATGCCCTGGGATACAATAAAACTCAAAATTCTCTAATCTGAAGTAGTGAAAATAGTTTAGTAGAAAGCCCAATTTATAATTGTTGAATAAACATGATTTCTTACAAAATAACTATTAGAAAAATTCATGCTTTTTTAGAAATTTAAATTCTGAAACAATAATAAAAGTAAATAATTTGTTTACCAATTTAAATTCAAGAGTTCATGTCTGACTCTTAATATTAGGATTATTAGGGAGAGTTTACAAGTAAACCTACTTACGACTTTTGTTAATGGTTGAATTTGGTCAACCAAAAAGTTTAGAAAATTCAAACTGCAGATTAAATGTAAAGAGAGAGAGAGAGAGAGAGAGAGAACATGGAAATACCAAGAGATTTTTAATGTGGTTCAGTTAAAACCAATCGACCCTTACGTCCATGGCTTTTATTACTCTTTGTTGAGTGTTTTTGTTGAAAGAATGTTCGGTCGTGCCAAGGGCAAAATGGTTAAGAATTTTAAAAATTTTTCTTGCAACCAACCAGACATTCAACCCAAGATCTAGCTAGTTTAGAGCTCAAATATCAAATTAGGAGTGTGGGAAGAGTAAAACCAACCTTTGGTCGAGCTCAAATGCAGCGGAGAAGGAGGGAAGATGAACCGTCACCATCGCGGTCCGATTCACGTGTATCGGCCCCAACGAAGTCCACGCCGGAAGGAGAAGTGGCTCAACCAGTGCTAGTTGGAGGCTTCACAAGCCTATTGGACCAAGATCGCCGGAAACCCTAGCGGAGAAGCTTAAGAGTCGCTGGAGAAGACGAAGAGGTTTCGTCGCGCAATACGTCCGAAAATGCAACCTGGGTTGGCAAATACCCTTAGCAAAACAGCATCGTTTTGCTCAATGCAATTTCCTCAAATTGCAAACTGACCCCTAGTAATTTCATAAATTACAATCGGGTCCCTGTGATTTCTGAAAACTACTTTTCAGTCTCACCGATATCTATCCTTTTCAATTTGGTCCCCGGATATCCATATATCCCAATTTTATCCATTCCTCATATTTTTCATTTTGCATGTAACCCGGTAGGCCTTTGAAATATTGAAAAAATTTTAAAATGCCCTTCAAACCATTTGAAGGCATATAAAATTAATCCAATTAATTTTCTGATCAATTTCTCCAAATTAATCACGTTTGGACTTTAA
>JANHAO010010457.1:0-17658 GCA_026873985.1 Saraca asoca
TAGATCTTGGGATGAGCTTGAATTTGAGTTTTGCCATTGAAATTTTTGAACTTTCTCTCTCTAGATTCAAGCTCACTTCTTACACAGACATGGTTAGAGCTCTGGCCTAAACACAAGCCCAGGGCATGCAGAGACAAGTGGGAGTCATTGCATCGGAAAGAGGACTCCAACAACTAGGGCCTCAGCATGAAGAACCCATTAGAGGAGAACGCCAATGAGCTGGCTCCATTCATTCATCAAACTTACGGCTAAGGTCGGAAGTCCATAGGGTTTGTGAGGATGAAAAAGATGATCAATAGTGTGAGAGCTCAGGCTGAGAAGAAAGCTCCAATGAGATGGACCATGGGCGTAGGTCAGACCGTCACCCATATGGTCACGAGTATAGCTGAAGACATAAGACCTTAGACCACCATTCTTATGGTTAACTAAATGATAGGAGTCGGTGAACCACTAGTCATTGGTTTGAAATTGAGGACCCTGTGATTGAAAAGCTACTTAAGAGGGTGAAGCAACTAGAAAAAAGACTCATAGCCCAAAGTAGCCAAGACTTTTATGAGGAAAGGACGCCACTCACCAAAGAGATCAAAACAAAACTCCTTCCTCATAGGTTCAAGGTCCCCAACATCCTGCTGTATAATAAAGACAGCGACCCATATAGCCATGTGGACATATTCAACGTCTAGATGAACCTCCAGACCTCCAACTCGTTAGTGAAGTGCCAAGTCTTCCCATCCACTTTCAAAGAAATATCGTGAACCTGGTTTAGGAATCTCCCAGCTTGTAGCATTCATAGTTAGGAGGAATGCCAAGTGAGATTCCTTAACTAGTATAGGGTGATAAAGAGATAACTAGCCCCATCTTACCACTTAGCGACAGTCTTCCAACGGAAAAATGAATCACTTAAAGACTATACCGCCAGATTTCGACACAAGGTTGGCAATGTGGAGAACCCATCAGATGAAAGTGTCTTCATAACTATCTCAACCGGGTTTTGTAAGGATGGAAGTTATACGGGGATATATACAAGTCCTCGGTGAAAAGTTTGGGTAAGTTCTACAAATGTGCTGCCAAAGAGATTCGATAGGAAGAAACCTTTAGCCCAAAGAAGCCTAACCGAAAGGAAGAGGCAAGTGGCTCCAACTAGGGCAAGAAGAGAGCTAGTAGTAGGAGCAATAGGGAGAGCCAGAAGGATGACTCTGGAGGTCAGGCCGTAAAAAAGACCAGAAATGGGTGACCATAACACCTAGGTTACTACAACAGTTACACTGTCTTGTCAAACACTCTTAATAGGATTTTTATGATCGGGAGGGACAATGAAGACTTTGGTAGACCTAGACCCATAAAAGTTCCCCTCAGAAGAAGAGATCAAAGTAAGCTTTGTGCTTACTACAATGAGGTTGGGCACAATACCTCGGACTGTTAGGCGTTAAAAGATGCCATTGAGGACCTCATCAAGAGATGTCGCCTGAGGGATTATGTGGTGAGACCTTTAAGGCAGCGACCCCCTTGTCTTCAACAACCAGGGTAGCATCAGTAATAGCAAACCTCAGAGCATGAAGAAACGCCTTCAGTGAGGACCATCTTCATTATTCATGGTAGACCTCACATCATTGGCACCTCAAATAGGTCATGTGACTGCTATGTGCAAGCAGAAAGCCATGTCTTGCTTGCAAGTCATGTGAAATGTAAAAGACTCGCTAAGAAAGCTAGAGTAACCTTGGAAAGCATCATGTTCATGAAAGAAGATACACGAGGAGTCCATGCCCCTTACAATGACGCAATAGTTATCTGCACCAAGATTGGCAAATGTTGATGTAAGGAGAATAATGATCAATATAGGCACCTTTGTCAATGTGATGTACAATGGATGCTTCGACTAGTTGGACATGAGCACGAGCCAGTTGAATCCTTCCCTTGAGCCTTTTTATGGTTTCACGAGAGATGGAATATTGGTAGTGGATCAGATTAGACTACAGCTTACTTTAGGAGATCTAGACTGCCAAGCAACTATTATGGTGGATTTTCTGATTATAGGCTGCCTCTCAGCCTATAACGTGGTGTTGGGTTGACCCGCTATGAATGACTTAGATGTGGTCATGTCTACTAGGATGCTTACTATTAAATTTCCAACCCCGAGTAGAATTAGATGCATATGGGGAGAGTAGTAAACTACCTGGCATTGCTATGAGGACGCAATCAAGCTTGGAACATAAGCAAAGAAGGTGCATGTAGTATATGGAGGAGAGCCTCAAGCTATGAGCACCAAGAGGGTCAGCTATACCTTGACTCTCATGAGGTAGATGTTGAACAAGCTACTGGTCCAGTTGAAGAGCTTGAGGAAGTGAAGGTCAGTGAAGTGGATACAGAGAGATGCCTTAAGTTGGGGAAGAGCTTGCTACCCGATGTGAAAGTGCAGTTGGCCAAATTTCTCAAGGCCAATTTGGATGTTTTTGCCTAGAACCATGAAGATATGGTCAACATTGACCCTGGGGTTATGTCGCATAGGCTCAATATTGACCCCTAGTACAAGCCAATTTGTCAAAAGAGAAGGTTAATAACTACCGAATACTATGCCGCATTGAAAGAAGAAGTGAACAAGCTATTAGCGAATAAGTTTATTCGAGAAGCCCACTACCCCACTTGGGTTGCTAACCCCATCCTTGTGAAAAAGAAAAATGAAAAGTGGAAGACATACATAGACTTCACCAACCTAAACAAGGCATGCCTAAAAGATAGCTTCCCTTTGTCGAGGATTGATCAACTTGTAGATGCAATAGCAGGACATGAACTCCTCAACTTCATGGATGCCTACTTGGGGCATAATCAGATCCCAATGGCCGTATAAGATGAAGAACACATCTCATTTATTACTAATTGTGGGTTATATTGCTACAAGGTAATGCCCTTTGGGCTTAAAAATACAAGAGCAACTTACCAACAATTGGTGAACCTGATGTTTAAAGACTAAATCGACAAAACAATGGAGGTGCATGTAGACGACATGTTGGTGAAGTCGAAATAGCATACCAACTATGTCTGTGATCTAGATGAAATGTTCCAGATCCTGAGGAGGTATTATATGAAGTTGAACCCGCTTAAGTGTGCATTTGGAGTCATGTCAGGAAAGTTCCTTGGCTTCATAGTGAACAACAAGGGGATCAATGCAAATCTAGAAAAGATTAAAGCTTTCCTTGACATGTGATTCCCTGCTAGGGCTAAAGATATACAAAGCTTGAACGGCCAAGTCACAACGCTCAGCAGATTCATCTTGAAGGTGATAGATAAATGCGTCCCTTTCTTTGATATCTTGAAGAAGGTGAAGAAGTTTGAATGGATGCAAAAATGTGAGATCATCTTTCAAGAACTCAAACAGTATCTTGGATGAGCCCCACTCTTATCCAAACTGAAAGAAAGTGAGAAGCTAACCATATACTTAGGCGTGTTGGGACACGCCCTCGGCACAGCCCTAATGTAGGAAGAGGGAGGAGCCCAGCTCCCTATTTATTATATGAGTAAGTGAATGCTGGATACCAAGATGAGGTACTTGTTAATGGAGAAACTCACCTACTGCCTGGTCATCACATCAAGAAAGCTATGATCGTGCTTCCAAGCCTATAACATAAAGGTCCTCACCCAGTTTTTGCTTAGACAGGTCTTGCAAAAGATAGATGCTTCAAGTCAATTGCTGAAATGGGCAATTGAACTTATCTAGTTCAATATTGAGTATAAGCCGAGATTGGCAATCAAGGGGTAGGCTCTGGCTAACTTTATTGTGGAATTCACGAGGCCTATGCAAGAAAAGACAGAAACTTAAGAAGCCCCGTGGTGAGAGTTGTATATGGATAGGTCATCGAGCAATCAAAAGGTCAGAGCAGAGGTGCTCCTCATTAGCCTAGAGGGACAAAAGATCCTCTATGCCTTGAGGTTTGATTTCTAGGCTACCAACAACGAGGCTGAGTATGAAGCACTGCTAGCCGGGTGGCGGTTGGCCAGGGAAGTGTGAGCTGAAAGACTAAGGATCTTCAGTGATTCACAGCTCGTAGTCTACCACATGAAGAGTGAATATCAAACCTGGGGGTCAAAGATGACCAAATATCTCCAATAAGTCCAAGAATCATTAAATTCTTTCCAGTAATACAAGTCAACTAGGTACCATAAGCTCAGAATGTGCATGTTGATGCCTTAGCTCGCCTGGCTACAATAGAAGATGCTAACTTCTTGAGGGTGATCCCAATTGAAACCGTTTCGTTGCTGAGCATTGAGCAAAATGATGTCGTAATGGCAATTGCCAAAGCAGTAAATTCTTGGATGAACCCAATCCTGGATTATTTACAAGATGACAAGCTATCAGAGGATAAGCTTGAGGCATGATGACTATGAGTTTAGGCAGCCAGATATTGCATCTACAACGACATGTTGTATAAAAGAGGATTCTTGGCCCCGCTTTTGAAATGCATCAATGGCAGTGACTGCGATATCGTTTTGGAAGAAATCCATGTGGGACATTGTGGAAACCATACCAAAGGGCTATCTCTGGCTCAAAAAGCTCTCTGACAAGGGTTCTACTGGCCCACAATGAAGCAGGATGCTATTGACCTCATCAGAAGATATGATAAATGTCAAAGGTTTGTGAAGGTCCTGTGAGCTTTGCCAGCCTAACTCTGACAGATGGTTAGTCTATGGCCTTTCACGATTTAGGGCATGGATCTAATTAGACCACTACCAACAAGCCATGGCAATTGCAAACATGCAGTAGTGGTTATGGATTACTTCACCAAGTGGGCAGAGGCAAAAGAGCTCGCTAAGATCTCATCTGGGAAGATCAAAAGGTTCGTGTGGAGCAACATTATTTACACATTTAGAGTCCCTCAATAGATTATAACTGATAACGGGACCCAATTTAATAACGAGCAGTTCATTCAGTTTTGCAACGACCTAAAAATTACAAAAAGCTTCTCAGCCGTAGATCATTCACAGGCCAATGGGCAGGTTGAAGTTGTTAACAAGATTATCAAACGAATCTTGAAGGTGAAGTTAGAGGCCAAGAAAGGAGCATGGGTGGATGAGTTACTGAAGGTACTATGGGCTTACAGAACCATAGTGTGTAGTGCCATGGGAGAACCCCCTTCTCGATGGTATACAAGTGCGAAGGATGATCCCTGCAGAGCTTGAGATAGCGTCTCAATGAAGAATCACCTTTAACCCTGAAGACAATGATTAACTACTCGTTGTGAATCTGGATCTTGCAGAAGAAATAAGAGTGCATCGTGAAGTACTACAATTGAAAGGTGCGAGCTTGGAGCTATGAGCTTGGCAATCTTGTTCTACATCTTATCCTTCTGGAAGCGTGAAAAGCTAGTGAAGGGACCCTAAGGCCAAACTGGGAGGGCCTATACCTTATTAAAAGGGTTATTGGCAATGGGGCTTATCATTTGGAGGATATGAAAGGGATAGAATTTCCCCAAGCCTGGAATGTTGAACATCTTCACTGATATTATCAATAAAGCTCCCCATTGTTTGTAAAAATTAGTAAGCACAAATATTCATGTAATTCTTTGAATTTTTATATGTATAAAATAAAGGCTCCAATAAAGTCCTACGCGAGAAGCGATGTATTATGTAAAGAGTGTTTGTTAAAGTGATTCATCAAATTTTCATTCTCACACTAAAATTTATCATCTCGCATATTCAAGTGCGAAAATTGAAGAAAAGCAAGTAAAAGTTCATTCGATCTGTAGCATAATAAGTTCATACAAAGTTTAAGAGTTACATCGCAAAATTCAAAAGGGAAGCAAAAAGTACAAAGCTTATAGCCTAAGGAGTCGAAGCATCAGGAGTAGGATCCTCTTGAGGGTAGGGAGCAGGGAGAGGAGCATCAGGAATGTCTGCCATAGGAACATTAATAGCTTCAGCAATTTAGGAACCACCTTCCCTTTGGGCAGTGCCTCCAGCAAGAGAAGCTTCAATGCTAAAGCCCACTTCCTTCCTGGAAGAGCCAGTTCAAGTAACCCTCCTCTTATAGTGTTCGATAGCCTCGACAGCTTGCTGACCGAAGAAGGAGAAATCCAACTCCAGGTGTTGCTCCCACAGAGTGTAAAAGAAGGTAGCACAAGTCTTGGTTTCCAGCTTCTTTATCAATGAAGTAGTCTCTACCCTAACCTTAGCAACCTCCCCCTTTGTAAGAGCGACCTTCTGCTTAATTGCCTCCAATTCTTTTTTAGCGACCTCAGCTTACTGTTTTGCTATTTTGGCCCACTACTCTGTAGATCCAACCTACTACTCTATGACTTTAGCCAATTTCACTACTAGCCTGACTTGATGGATGGACAATTCCAAGACAATCTTTGCCTTGGCCAGGTTGTTTAAAGTTAGGCCAAGATTCACTACAACGGCCTCATGATCCATTTTTGTGTAGGATAAGGCAACCTCAGTATTCTTAACCTTCTACTTCAAATCCAACACCTCGGTAGAGGCAGCAGCCAGTTTGTTCTTGATATCCTCCATCTCCTTGTCATAAGCTAAGAGTGCTTCATTTATTTCTATCATTGTGAGTAAACCCTAAAAAGTCAAAGCCAAGTCAGATTACGGAATGATCAAAAGAACCAAAGTGAAAAGACTTTACTTACCACCAGGTCATGACGAGCTGCATAGCCCATCAATCTCCTAAGAGTGAACTCCTTGGCCTCTAATACCTGAATCCTATTGTGAGACCTCAAAATTGTGTCGATGTTATCGATGAGATCCTCAATGTACTCCTTTGTCTTGGAGCTAGGCTTTGAGGGTAGCTCCATAACTTTAGCTTTCAACATAGCTCGCCTACGGGGAGCGACTTACTTCTTCCCTTCGGCTTTCGGGAAGGGTGGCCTTGGTTTCAACTGCCACCTCGGGCTAAGGAGCAGGAGTTGGCTTTTGCAAAGATACTATATCCAAAGCCAAGGGTTGGCTTTCAGCAGTAGGGGCTATGACCATATAGAGGTCTGGAGACATTTCCTTGTCATCAGATGGTGGCGACCTTAGAATGAGCTCCAACATCCTATTGTAATCCGTAAAATTAGGTAGACGAACTGGTATTGTTGGACAAATGCCTATCTCCCTGGTAACTTTGATGCCTTTGGTAGGAGCGAGCTTATGAAAGCAAAGGAGGTCCTCATCAAAATGAAAGTCATTTTCAAGATCTTTAAGGCAGTGAACCGATCTAAGACTCCTAGCTCTTTAGCTCATAGAGTTGGCTTCCCGCTAGCCTCGTCTACAGAACAAGACAAGTTAGAATCAGAAGTGGATGAGAATAAACTATTAAGCTCACAACTCTAAGCTCGTTTGCCAAGAATAATGACAAATCTAAAGTTTTTGAGATTGCATAAGGAGGGGCATGAGATGTAAAACCAACGGGTTCCATAATGCCCCATGTTAGATTTCCCTTTATCATCCCCTCGCGGTAGGATCTTCTTGTGTATTGTTAGATGGGCTCTATTACCTAGCTGAGCTGTGAGGTAATAGAGCCTATTCGATGTGCTCGCACGCTTGAGGCTAAACAAGTAACACAGAACTTCAACTAAAGGTGGTAGAAGACCATTGCCTAAGTAAATCAGCACCAAGGAGATGAGCTAGGTGTAAGAATTAGGAGTGAGCTGAGTTAGGCCAAGTCTCACTTTGTTCAGAAAATTGACAATAAAGGGGTGTATTAGAAACCTAAGCCCCATAACAAGGTGCAGGAAACTAAGAGCAATGAACCCCAAAGGCGGATAGGCCATATAGTCATCCGAAGAGGGTATCATAAAGTTGCATCCCATGGGAAGTTGATACGTACGGACTATAGCATGAAGCTCACGAAAATGAATGGATGAAACATACAGACTAAACATGTGATGACTAGGTCGCGAGCCTATAGCAACCTCTTGGACCCCAACAGGATCAGGAAGAGTGGCAAAATCCCCAATGACCTCTTCACTCCTTGAGGTCACTTCACTAGGACGTTACGTCAGCCTCACATTTTGAGCCGAGGAGCTGGGTTCATCATTTTCATTCCCACTTTGGTGATGGTAGCGTCCATGACCTGTGCTCATCTACAAAAAGGGAAAAAGATTAGTTAGGTCGCTACAACCGGACCCTACCTAAGCCTTAAAACTAAGGCTAATAACTTCTTATGCAACAAGCCATGAACACCTCGAACCACCTATTTATGACCCTGACTCTAGCGGACAAGATTGAATCATGAAATTCAAATAACGGATGCTAAACTCGAAATGGTAACCAGAAAACCAAAAGTCTACTAATAAAGCAGATCGAGCAAACTAAACCAAACAAAAAAAAAAGAAAATCCATAAATAATCAACCTCAATTGGCTAATGCTCTTATCCCATAAACAATGGCAGATAAACCTCAAACTACAGAATAGAAAAATCCAAAAATGTCAAAGTGAAGGAAGACTTACTGTAGCTGATTGAAAAAGAAGGTCTGAAGATGCACACAAAAATGTTTTCCGATAAATAGGGATCGAGTAGCAACCAAGGAATTGAGATGACGCTAATGGCAGTGGAGGATGGAACATGGTTATAGCAGTTAATGGGGGAAATGTGCAGAGAGAAAGTTCTGAAGCTTCAAGTTTCAAATGGCAAATGAGGGGGAAGAGAGAAGCCCCTTCTGGTAACCCATCAACTACCCACAATCTGATGGTTCAGCAAGTGCTAAAGTCAGCTGACAGTAGCAGAGCACATGCATGCCAAAGGTAGGAGTAATCATGATAGCCTAGGTATGGGAAGTTGAAAAGTCACCTACAAAGCAAGTGGAAGCATGCCAAATGTCTTAGAAGTTGTATATCGCAAGCAGTGGGTCATGACCCCTGACTCCAAGACCCCATGTCCAAGAAGTACCTCGAGCATCAAACTCTTGCGTAGGGGGATACAGAATCTCGCATTCAAGGAGTGCTAGCTATGCACTAGACCCTTGTATGAGCCATATCCAAGAAATGCCTTTAGCACCAAACTTTTGTACAGATAACTCAAACTTGGCATCCAAGGAGTACTAGCCAAGCACCAAACCCTTGCGTGAGCCGTGTCCAAGAAGTGCCTTAAGTACCAAACTCTTGCACGGACAACTTAAACCTTGTGTCCAAGGAATGCTAGCCATGCACCAAACCCTTGCGTGAGTTACATCCAAGAAGTGCGTCAAGCACCAAACTCTTGCGTGAATGACTCAAAACCTCACGTACAAGAAGTGCTAGCCACGCACCAAACTCTTATGCAAATGACTCAAAACCTCATGTACAAGAAGTGCTAGTCACACACCAAACTCTTGCGCGAGCCATATCCAAGAAGTGCCTTTGGCACCAAAATTTTGTGCGAGCAATACTGGAACCACATCCAAGAAGTGCCATTGGCACCAAACTCTTGTGTGGATCAAGGTGTTTCTATGCAACCAGTCAAGATCTTGCGTCTAAGAAATGCTGAAGTGCCAAACACTTGCACAAGCTAAGATGCGCTTATGCGACTTACGTGGATGCCTCATCTCGCGACGGTGAATACACTTAAGCACTTTGTTGCTTGGACTCATGGTCAACAAAAGGCACACCAATGCCAATTTCGTTCCCAACTAGAATAGAATAATATGACTGATTGGTCATGCAATATGGCATATATCCTTTTGTCACAATTTACTGACTAGAGTCCTTTCACTTTAGCTCTACTAACATTTTTGAAGTCGATTGACTCAATGAACACTCATTTTATTTAATAATTACTGAGTTATGATTTGTAGGAACTAACAGGGCTAGCTACAACCTACCAAGTCGCTATTATGGCACACTTAGAAAGAATGATAAAAGGCAAATTTTTGTTACAAAACCTCTTTCAACGAGGTAGAACTACAGAAAGGATTGAGAATACAAGATGAAACAAGCCTATTATTGACTAAGGAAAGGATGAATGCCAGCAAGCTTACAGTCATAATATGCAGAAAGGACTACCCCAGGTCCACTTTTGCCCAATCTAAGATGAGAGAAATAGAGTCGGGTGCAAGCAAAGAGGCTGCACAAGTTTCCCTTGGTCTTTTGGAGCGAAGAAAGCATCCTTTAACTTTATCAAGCCACCCGAAGGCCCAGAGATACTTGGTACCGTCAGACAAGGGGACAATGGAACCTGGTTGAAAGGATTGAGTCATGACATATTGCAAGACTCGCAAGCAAATCAGATAGTTCCAGCTCCTCTGCTCAAGCCTCATCTAAAGTCAGAAGCTCCTCCCTTCACCTTACAACTCCTAGTCGCATCAAGAAGTCGAGCAATTAGCTTGCTAGAGGACAAAAGAACAAAAAAGGGGGAGCTAAACTTGTTAGCTCCAAGAGAAGGTTATAGACAAGTTCCCAAAGTTCTTGGGGAAGAATACCCTGCAAAAATCATGTGCAGTGGACTATTCATGCCTCGCAGTCTCATGCAACGAACCATACATGCCTCAAAACATGAAGATGTAGGGCAAAGCCTCAAAAGTATAAGTGGATCATCCAATGCACTCATCTAGCTACTTTGTGAAAAAAGGGAGAGGATCTCCCATGCCTTATATAGATAAGCTTGACTTCACTAAAGAATCCAAAGAATATCTAACCATATCAAATCAAATAGTCCACAATAAAGCAAGATTGTTACGCTAACAGTTGGGGAGCATCCACAATGGAAGGTATAGCTTGGTACAGATGAAGTGAAAGACTAAGACCTAAAATGATAACACAGTAGACTATAAGTAAAAACTTTTGACTAAATAACAAATATTAGATGAAAGACTTAATAATGCTATAGATTATGAGCAAGGACTTTACTAGCAGAGTACAATTCCCAGTCCGTAAAGTGAACTGAGAGTTAAGGGACTTGATGTTATGAGTATTTTCTAGTTTTCTTAAAATAAATTGGCCAAGGCCCAATAAAGAGCAGAGCCTAACTGAAAAAGAGGCCCAAATTACTTAACAATTGATGTCACTTGGCAGGGTACCAGCTTGTTACCTATGAACTAAGGACACATGGTGAGGTCGATGCACAAGACCCGCTCGCTAAAAAGGGCACTAGCTTACTGAGCGGAGCACAACGCCCTAACCAACCTTCGACAGATTCATTCCAAATGAGGTCAGTGATGGGATCAACTTCTCTGGCTAACAAATTGTCTAGCATAAGGCTAGGTCGCTAAGATAGCGAGTTGGGCATCAGTATGAAAGTCTCGTCATTAGCTAAGGGCACATATTCCTAACTAATAGCTCAGCCTTCAGAATTGACACATTAGCCCCCAATAGTCCAAAAATGATTTGCCTAACATTTATTACTAGATGCCAAGCATTTATTGCCCGATACGGCAAAAATAATTATTTTGTTACTCATCAAATTATATTTGTAACCCTCATTTCTCCTATAAATAGAGGGGGGAACCTCTGTAAAATATAGTAAGAGAAACTGTATGTAGACATTCTATCGGAATATCAACATAGCATTGTATTTCCATTGAACTAAATTGAAAATCACCACAAACAGATTTAATACAATCTACCGTGGATGTAGGGGCCGATTGGCTTTAGCTAAACTATAATAAAAATTTCTGGTGTTTGCTGTTCTCCTTCTTCTCTTTCTTTCTTTCCTATCAGCTCACACTCTCAACTTGTAGTTTGGAATAATACTGGACTTACACCTATTGATCAGATTTCACCATCAACATTGTGCCTTTTGTTCTTCCTTTGGGAAATGATCACCTTTATGTAGGAATATTCAAAGTTATCTCCTAAATGGCGTCTTATGGCATTTACCACTTACTTCTACCTGTTTTATCCAATATTTATAAGGTTTGTCCTAGACATCCCTTTCTTGTGACACTAAACGGGAACTTGGTTTAGTTATCTATTCTTTTCCTAGGCATTTTTTTTGTATTATTGGATTGGATTGTCCTTCATATGTAGAGTTTATGGCTTTGTGGATGAAGAATGTGAACATCCAGTTATCAAAAAGTTTGGCGAAACTTTAAGCACTTTTATGTCTTATGAAACTGAAGCCTAAGTGTAATAGATTGAGTTTTAAAAAAAATTTAATTAAATAATTTCGGTAATAAAATGGATTTTCAAAAAATCTGAAAAAATGAATTTGAAAATATTGAGAATTTCAAAACAATAAATTTAAGATAAAAAGTGTGTAGAAATAGAAGAATAAATTATATCAATTTTAGAAATTTTTAGATGATTGAATTTTTCACTTTGAATGCTTATAGAATAAAATTTATGTTTTTAGGATTTAGTTTCCAGAAAAATTCGGAGAGTTTGAAATTAGGGCTATAAGTACCTAGCAAATGCAAACTTATAATCATTATAAAGGTAATTAATTTAACTAATTTGTATTAAAAGTTTATAGTCACTGGTGATGGGTGAGTACGTTAGATCTGGACTCGGAGGTGAGAAAAAGGGAAGAATTGCTAAAAGAAAATTTGGTTAACTTGAAGTCAAAGGTAAATTGACACAAAATTTTCCATTTTGCCCTTGAAAGGCTAGCTGCTTTTCTTCTTCTTTTAGTCTTTCCTAATTGCATTTCATTCAACATTCTTAGCTTCCACAAGCAGCTCTTTCTCTTACTCTACATCTCTTTTTCTCTCCGAGTAAGAATCTTAATCCTTTCTATTAATTTATCATATTTTTGTTGTTAATTCCTTTCTTTTTCCTCTTCAATTTAACATCAAAATCTTGTTAATTCATAAAACAAAATCTGATTTATGAATTTTTGAACATAAAAGTTACTATTTATTTCACTACTAACCTTAAGAAGCTATATGCATTTTTTATGTTTTTAGAACTTAAATCTTTTGTTTTTAGCTTGTTTCTATGAAATAGAACCATAATCTAATAGTATATATTTTTTTGATGAGAGAAAAACATGAAAAACCTAAGCATTTGACATGTTTTTCTTTCTTAGTTTTTGATTGAAGACCTTTGTTAGATTAGTTTTGATCTCTTGTTTCCAGCCCTTAGTTGAATGATTCTTACCTATCTTATGAATTATAAAATGATTATTTGATTATGATTAATTGAATGTTTGTGTAAGTTGAAGAAAATGGGTATTTGTGATTGTATAGCAAAGTTTGAGTTTGATTAGACTTGTTGATATAAATTTGGTTTTCTGTTTAGAAAAACTGGAATTTATGCTTGTTTAAGTTTCTAAAACAATGGTACATTGAACCTATATGATTTGGTGAAAAATTAGATAATATTTCCCTTATTTTGGTTGCTATCATTTTGCAATTCTAGAGCCCGCAAGTCAAATCGCAATATTTACATTGACCTTGTGATCATGCTGGTAACGACCATGCAATATTGTGTCTTGCGATACGAATCAGAACTTTAACTAATTTCCTATGATATGAATCAAACATCCCTTACCTTGTTTTATGATTCCAATTATGATTTTGATTACATTCATATTTTAGCTTCTTGAGCTCTACAGTTTTGAATAAGTAGACTCGCATTTTGCACTGAATCCTTGCAAGTTGAATTGAAACCTTCTTATTTGATCCCTGTAATTCTAATTGTGATTTTACTCAAATTTCAAACATGATCATACTCGCAATTCTGATCGCATCTCCAGTTTCAGACACCCTATTTAGCTTAAATTCATTTCTCTCTTAGACAATTCTCATCTCTTTGACCTAGCCTTATATAGACCTCAACCAGTTCCTATAATATAATTGTCAAATCATAAGCTAATATCAATTAATCTATTTATTGTGCATGTGTGTATATAGGCTATAGTAACAACCTTGAAAGTTATGATGATAATGTGACAAAGAATGTGTGATTGTGATTGTAATGGAATGTGAACTGTGTGACATAATTGCTATGACATAAAAGTTAGGTACGAATTTATCTCAACGAGCCCCAGACTCACTCTCCTGTAGACTATTTTTCATAATCTCAAGAATTTGTTACTATTCCTTCTCTCAAAAAGTAAGAATGAACAACGAACCTATAGATCCATTGCCTATGTCTTTACTACCACTATTGAAAGTCCCTTAGGAGAGTATCAAATCAAGATCCATTATATTTTATTTTAAATTAAGCTAGTTGTGGGGTGTTGCACGAAGCTGAGATCATACCTTTGGAACCCCTAAATGTACTTTTGATAATAGCCATGGGATGGTTTGACTCTTTAGGTTCCTACCATTTATTCACATATTTCTTTTTTGAAAATTTGTAAATAGAATGACCATAGAATATCCTAAGAGCTAAGTTATTTTAACCTAGCTTTTGGTTTCATGATAAGTTATATGTTAATCTAATTTTTTGGTTACCTGTGCCCTTGTGGAGATATATGAGGTTGCATAGGGGTGGCTCTTGAAGTAGGATGGTTGTTATATAGTTTTTCAAAACTAGATAAAGACCTCTTCAATTGATGTTTAGACTAGCATGTGCCTGGTGGGCAATGCAATTGTATATTATAAAAATATGTTTATTTTTTAACGTGTCTCCCTTTTTCTATAAGTTTATGATGCATCGACTAACCAATTGAGTTTAAGTAAATATGATGAGAAAATATTGAAACAAGTATAAGCAGGAATGGATAATAGAAACATGTTAAAGGCTAACAATATCAATCAAGGATTGATATTCACATTGGTCATGACTAGGGATTTAGGTCATGACACTAAGACATAAGAAGCGTTGTCTGAGGAACATTAATTTAGTGGAACTTTTGTTGGAAGGTATACAAGTGACCTTAAGTTTAGGTTCTAGGTTACCTAAGTATTTTGGACATTATTAAGTCCAATTGACTTTAACTTTAGAAAGAAAGAGTCATTTATAAATTCATACTCATCTGGGTAATGCAAAAAAAAAAAAATTATTTCAATTTTGAACTATTCACAATTTATACTCATATGGGCCAAAAGTAACATGTAATTTATCTTCTTGTAGTAAGGAGGTTAACCTTTTTTTGTTTTCTCAAGTTTAACTTAAATTTCATTTGCTAGATATAATTTTAACTTATACCATCAAGGAGTAACATGTGGTTTATCCTCTTGCAAAAACAAAGGTGAATTTTTTGTTTCTTTAGGTTTGACTTGGAATTTGATTTATTGGATGCAGTTTTTTCTCTTGCCATCCTAGAATAACTCGCAGTTTATCCTTTTGCAAGAAGGAGGGTGAATTTTTCTTGGATTTTTCTAGATGTAACTTTAACTCTTACAATCTTAAAGTATCTTGTAGTTTATCCTCTTACGATAAAGAGAGTGACTTTCATTTTCTTGGATTGGACTTTCAAGATGCAACCTTAACTTTTGCAATTCTAAAGTAACTTGGAGTTTATTCTCTTGTGATAAAGAGAGTGAATTTTTTTTCTTGGATTTGACATTTTTGGATGTAGTTTTAACTAATGCGAACTTGAAGTAGCATGCAGTTTATTCTCTTGCGATTAAGAGAATAACCTTTTTTTTTTAATTTCATTTAGCTTTGTTGGATAATGTTTTTACTCATGCAAACTTGAAGTGACTTGCAATTACCTTCATGCGATTAAGAGCACAAGACTTTTGCTTTTTGATTTGTCAGATGAAAAGAATAAGCTCTCTAACTTTGAATTTACTAATACAGACTCTTTTGTTAAAAGCTCTAGATAGAAGAGCTCGACGACATTCTAGCCTTTCTTATATTTCTTGGATTTGGCTTTGATGGATGTAGTTTTAACTGATGTGAGCATGGAGTAATTTGTAGTTTACCTTTGTGTGATTAGGAGCATGACTTTTTTTCTTAGATTCGTCTTTGTTGGATGCAGTTTTAACTTATGCAAGCATGGAATAACTTGCAATGTACCCTTATATGATTAGGAGCATGACTTTTTTTTTTTAGATTTGGCTTTTATGGATGCAATTTTAACTCATGCAAGCTTGGAGGATCTTGTAATTTACCCTTATGTGATTTAAAGTATAAGACTTTTACACCGATTTGTCTTGAATTTGATTTATTGGATGAAAAGAATAATGTCTTTAACTTGGAATGTACTAGTATAGACTCTTTTCTTAAAAACTTAGATAAATGAGCTTAATGACATTCCAGCCTTTGATATGTTTATAGCCTCTTTTCATGCAGATATTTTAATTCTTCCAATTTGAAGAGAGCATTTTCCTCCTTTGTGTGGCTTTCTTGGATTGGAACCATCAAGGATGGACTTTGATACTCCAGTTGAAAGACTATTTGCATGCTATATACCAATGCGTATGGAGTAGCTTCGATAGGAGTACAAGATGCAATGATTTCTTTATCTTTTGGGTTAATTTTGAATTTGTTTAGATATAGATAGTCCATCTATAAATGATAAGACTTTGTACCCTATAATGGCATCACCATAAGTTTCATGATGGACAAAAAGAAGTCATCCTTTGAACAAGCTTTCTTTAAGTCTTGAAATTCTACACAAACTCTAATCTATTCGTTCTTTCTCCTTCCAAGAACGATATTTGCAATCCATCAGATATTTGAATTCTCAAATTAATCCCATTTTCATAACTTTGTCTTTCGATTTGTGAATTAACTTAAGATGGAATCACTTTTATGGTTGCTTGACCAGGCACACTCCTCTTAATAAAGAGGTGACAAAATGAAACCATTTGATCAAGTCTAGGCATTTCCTTAAAAAAAAAATGCAAATACATCTTTGTATTCTTTGATCAATTTGAAGTATTTGACTTTTTCTTCTAGACTTAGAAGAGTAGTGATGGATAATAGCTTTCTTTCATTTTTTGTCTCCAAGTTTAACTTTTTCAAGTCATTCACTGTATCTTTCCCATTTCCTCAAATGTAGGAGGTGTAAGCATGGTTTCATCTTTTGCAGATAGCTTGTCAGAATTTGATTCTTCATCCTGAGCCTCTTCAATAGTGACATGATTTACGAAAGCAAATTCTTTTTCTGGAAAGCTTAAAGTCTTTTGGCCCTTTTTTCTTTCTTTCTTCTTTAAAGTTGATTTTTTGTGTGTGCAAGAAGTGCTAACTTGTGATTTGTGATACAAACTTCTCTTTTGCTTCTCCTTATGGTTTTCACTTATTGTAGACAATGTTGGTTTCTGCATTTTGGAACTTTTCTTATTCTTTCTGGATTGAACTTCCACATTTACATTTTTGAGCTTGGAAAAAGATGGAAGCATTCCTTGGAAATTCTTGATATTCAAGAGCCAGAACTTTTTCATGTAACTGTTCAAACATGAAAACCCTATTTTCTTGTTTAACAAGGTATCCAAAGACAGTTTAGAGAGGCTAGACAATCACCTTATCCTTCTCATTCTTCCTATCTTCAACCTTATAGATTTGAATCATTATAGGGCTAGAAGACACCTTCTTTACTTTGATTTAAGTAGAAATTAACTTTTAGAACTTGTAACCTAATCTATGTTGGTGGCGTAGCTATTTCATGCTACAACTTCAAGTAGCTTCTGCACCTTCAAATTGAACCATCCTCCTAGACTTCGTTCTATTGCTCTTGACTTTTTACAGTTAACATTTCCCTAGATTGGTTGATTTGGCATTGCCAAATTTTTGAAAAAAGGTTATAGGCAAAGTTAAGTTTTCCTTTAAGGTGGCAACATGTCACGACCCAAATCTCGGGCCCGTGACCGGCGTAGAAGGTCACCATCAGGAATCCCTTTCCTTCAGGAAATCCCCTACAAGCC
>JANHAO010010458.1:0-17647 GCA_026873985.1 Saraca asoca
TGTACTTCTGGTTGTTGATAAGTAGGGTTCCTTTTAGATTCCTTTCTCTGTTATAGAATGCAATTAACAGCTTTGTTGTTAACCAACACTATTATGTCTAGCTTTGTTGACATTTTTAAGTTTATATTTTTATTATATAATATGATTAGGACTTTCAATAATTACTTAATACTAGGCAGGAAATACTAGGCAGGAATTTGTTACATATTGTTATGAACATCAAGATATTATTTCTGCATCATAAAAAAATTAAGAAAGAAAAAAAATGGTGTAGATTTTCCAGCCTTAGATACAGAGAAGGAAACTTGCATATGTGAAACACAAGCAAGTTATTTTAGGACTTCTAAGACCCTTAAAATAGCATTCCTTGGGAGGGCTGTTGACAAAAGATGGAGAACCTAACAAAGAGGTTATAAAAAAATAAGTGTTTTACTCTCTACTTTATGCTCTCTAGCTCAAAACTTGTTACTTTATGAAGCATTTTATTGTGCTCCTTTGATATGCTCCCCTCTTTAGGTGGTCACTGATTTCTAAATACAGGTTGTTTATAGCAATTGATGAGAATAATGATGGTTGGCTTTCTCAAGGTCAATTGAGAGTACTAAATGTTGGAATTCGATTCGAGGAGATTGACCTAGATCATAATGATACTGTACTTAAAATAATGGAGGATTTTGATACTAATTGCAATCGTGAAATAAGTGAGGAGGAATTTGTAGATGGCATCTCTAGATGGATTTAAAGGGCTAAGCGTTCTCAAGATGCTTCTGGTGATGTTGGTCCACACACAACTAGGTTCTTAACTAATTTTCACATGGTAAGTTGTGCTATGCTGAACTTTATGAAAAGTAATCCTTTTGGAGTTTGTGGCTGATTGAATTCAAGTGCACAGGAAACAAAAAGAGAGTAAGATCTATTGGATATGGGGGATCGAAGTGATGAAGTCATTAAGGGTGTTCAGAATGCCAAATGGATTTCCATCAAAGCAGTGCTTTTGTTGCTACTGGGAACTGTTATCACAGCTGCATGTGCTAATCCCCTAGTTGATGCAGTTAATAGCTTCTCTGACGCAACAAGTATCCCCACTTTCTTCATTTCCTTCATTGCACTGCCTTTGGCTACTAATTCAAGAGAAACAGTGTCTGTAATTGTTTTTGCTAGCAGCAATAAAAGGCAAACTACATCATTAATCTTTTCTGAGGTTAGTTTTTTTTTGTGTCCCTCTTTTCTTCCAAACACTAGCAGTAGCATGCATGAGTAAAGTAGAAAGCATTTGGACTAAGTTTTGACTTCCGTATCAATTGATTCAACCAAGACTAGTAAAACAACAATAGTTACATGATAATTTAATTATCAAGATCTCCATTTTGATGATTTTCTGGTCCTCCTACACACTTCCTTCTCACTTTTCACTTTCAGCATTGCATTTTATGCAACACTTAATGATGGCATGCAAACACTTCCCTCTTAAGTAACTCTTTCTTGCTTTATTATAAAATCAGGATTGCATTATAGATCATTATTTTATCTATCTCAGTCATAACAAATGAGACATCTAATAGCTTTTTCATTTTTTTTGCTGCTATATGGGGCAGTTATGATGAACAACGTGCTTTGCCTATCTGTCATCTTGGCCTTTGTGTATGCCAAAGAGTTGACATGGGACTTCTCGTTAGAAATGTTAGTTATTCTGGTGGTTTGCATCCTCGTGGGGGCTTTTGCTAGTTTCCGCACCACCTTCCCTCTCTGGACTTCTATACTGGCTATCCTACTCTATCCTTTCTCCCTGGCATTGGTGTATGTTCTTGATCATGTGTTTGGTTGTTTATAGACCAAAGATTGCTTTCAATATCAATGCCTAATAGAAATAGTAACTTTGACAGGTTGTAAACCCTATTTTTTATTAACTTTTAATTAAATATTGAATTATTTTTTTTTAATTTCCTAATTTTTAAATAATCCTAATCATATAGAGTGACTGTAATTGAGCATTTTGACTTGGTTATTCACCATCGGGGTTACTTTGTTGATGTAAGCCTTCCTACATTGAATATATAGGAGGAAGGGGTTTAAAAGGTGAGTAAAATAGATTCTGATAGATTTTGTTTATTTGATGCAGGGCAATTGATAAGAAATCCAAAGTATCCAAGCTACAAATCCATACAGTGGAAGGTATTGGAATAGAACTTAAGTAGTGACATAAGGCCTTTGAATGATGATGCTAATGTGAGGGATTTGATTACAAATGCAAAAGAAGGGCATCCATATGTGGAGTTATTTATTCAGCATCAAGTGAATGAACCAGAATTATTACAGTAGGATCTATTATTATTGTTGTCACAAGGTGAGGTCAAAATTAAGAAAGATGGGATAGGTGAAGGGAATGAAAGAGTTGAGAAGTAGAGGAATGAGAAGGTTAGGTTGTTGAAAGGAATGAAAGAGTTAAGAAGCAAGGTAATGAGAGGGTTGGGAAGGACCATAAGAGTAAGGGACTTAAGAAGTAAGGGAATGAACTGGTTAAGGGGTGTTGAAGGAAATGAGGAAATTGAGAAACAAGACAATGAGAGGGTTGTGGGGAATGATAAGAATGAGAGGGAATGAGAATAAGATAGTTAGGGGTGTTGAAGGAAATAAGGGAATTGGGAAGCATATGATAAAGTTGACAGTGTTGAAGGGAATGAAGGAGCTCAACAACAAAATAATAAGAGGATTGGAAGAGATGACAAGAAGGAAGGAGTTGAAAAACAAGGGAAGAAGAGTGAATATCCCTCTTAAAAGCATATAGCCAGAATATGATGGCCAAGCAATTAATACGAGTAGGTACCAACTTTGCAAAATTTCATTCAATATTATATTTATAATTGAATTTCACTGAATATTATATTTATCCTTTTTTTAATATTTATAGATAAAATAATAAACAATCAAAACCTTTTTCTATATCCTGCCCAAAAGAGAAAAAAAGAACAAAATCCCCAGCACACTTTCCAAGTAACCTATTCACGATCAAATTTTGTCAACCAAAAGAGGAGATGAGATGGATGGCAAGAGGAAGAGATGAAGAGAGGAAGAATAGGAGGAGGACTCCTGGAGTTTTTAACATTGTTCGACTAAAGTCAATAGTCAACCCCAACATCCATGGTAGTGTATTTTCTCAATAGTTTTACAGAGTTATAGTATGTTCTTTGTTCACTAGAGTATCAGTACATAGTCATCCTCCCTTTACAATGGTTTAAACCCCTATTTATAATGGGTGGGTTGTTACATAGATTTCTATAAAAATACAAGTTGTTCCTACAAGGCGGCTTTTGCAAATTGATCTTTGTAGGCTGGCTTCTACAAGTTGATGCAAGTTAGCTCTTGCAAGTTGCTACTTTCTTGGGTTGAGCAGTAGTGGGCTTCTAGTCGGTAGTTGGAAGATTGTTCTTCGGGCTGCAGTGTGAGGGTTAAAGCTCGTCCTCAACCCAAGGTTATAGCTTTGACCATTATCCTTCGTCCTAAGCTCGCATTTAGTGACCGGAGCTTGTTATATTGGTGATTTGATTCATTGCTCCTTACCAGCCCATTTGTGAGGACCTAAAAATACCTATAACATAACCAAATAGAAATATTCGTATCAAGAATAAGCATGGCATTTAGAAAAGCACCCAGAATAGGAAGAAACACGCCACCAACAATACCAGACCCCAAGATTTCAAGCAAAAACTCACTCCCATGGACAAGTAAGTAGTAGCTTTGTACATAAGAAAGCCATAGACAATTATAAGGAATAAATTGCCATGCAAGGTGGCAGAGCAGGATAAGAACCCATAAGTCTGCTTGCACATAGACTCCAAAAATAGGCGTAATGGTTGGTGAAGTAAGAGAACACTCTTGGGTTGATCCCTGGAATCACTAACGCCATCAAATACTAGATCAGATGACGTAGACAAAGAAAGGAGGCTGATGAAGTGACCTTGGGTATGAACACATAAGATGAGAATAGAAAGGAATAGGAAAAGGGTGAGACCGAATCGGGCAGCAACAGACATCATGATTCAGAAAAGAGAGATATGGCAATGGATGTGGAAGAGTAAGATATTAATATAGTGAGAATGGCCCAGCAACTAAGAGTGATTTGTGACTGATGAATCTGCTCTAATTTTCATTTGATTAAGTTTCTTAGCAGACTTCTATGATAGAGAGTGTGTGTCCGAATTGCATAATCTATGACAGATGAAAGAGGAAGTGATGTAAATCTCTAGTAATTTTATTTATAAGCTAGTGGAAAGTCACAATTTAAATTATTCAATTATTTCCAAACTAAGAGAGAATTTTTAATTTATTTTAAAATATTTAATAGGAATAATATATATATATTCTGCAATCACTTGTTTAGTCTGAAATTCGATGGCTTTTATGAATGGTGCATGTATCTTTACAGTCAAAAAGCACGTACGTGAGCAAAACATTTAAAATTTTTATGTACAAGTGAATTTTACTGAATATTATATTTATCCTTTTTTTTAATATTGATAGTAAAATAAGTTCAAGTAATTTTTTTTTGAGTAAGACATGCATATTTTGATGTAAGATAATCAATAAAAAATTGTAAAAAATAATAGGAGAATAATTTTTGCATGATTTTAATGTTTCCTATTGAATTTTAAACAAATTATTAAAATAGGCGTAGTTTTAATACCAAATAGGACAATTGCTAATACAGTAATTATTGAGACTAGCAATGGCATGGTATTAGAAGTAATATATATATATATATATACCAAAAAGACTGGAGATCCCCTATGAAGAGATTAAAAGGAAAGCACACAAAAGAAGAAGAGGTCGTAGATGGACTACAATTTGATTAATTTTAAAATTTGAAATAGAATTTGAACTTATAGTTGGGCAAGGGCTCCTGACAGCTACAAGCTCCAAGTTATGAGGGGGATGGCAATTTCAAATCGTGAAATTCTACCTTACAATTTTAGTTGTAGGCTGCTACAGTGACCTTGTTATAGTAATTGATTTGATTTTGAAATCTACTTTTGCTCCTTTTCAGACTCTTCTTTTGACAAATTTAAAAGTTATGTCGGCTACACTGAAAGGTGATTTGTCTCCTTCTACCAATAGAATTTGAATTTGAATTTGCATTTCATTTGGACTGCTTAATCATCATCATTGACATTTATTCCAAAGCAGTCATCTTCATTTGACTGAGCATGGTCCACAACTCCTTCTGAATCATTGGAGGAACAGGACTCTGCTTCTTCTGTATTTGTGAGTTGCTTGAGAATTTCTTGTAGCCTTTGCACATAATCCTGCTTTGAGAAGATTGAAGCCAGAGCTGCTGCAATTTGAGATTTATTCTAGAGAAATTGTTAACTTTCTTCTTTTGCATTTTTGTGGAAGTGCGGATTCTCCTAAAACCATTTTTGGACTTCATAAACATGTGCTTTGTTGGCATACTTGTATGAACTCCACCATTTGATAGAGAGCTTCCTTTGAAAGATTGGCCATTTTGATAAAGAATTGGATTTTGAATATTGGTACTCAAATGAAAAACACCACAGAAGACCTAATTTTGAGAAGAATGGAAAAGTCACCCATAATTTTCATTATCAAAGCAGGACTTGAAGGTATTGCATCCCTTAGCAACCTTTTCTGGGAGAATTTCAAGAATAGGACCATAAATATCCCACCACCTGAAAAATCAATTTGGAAATTTATACTTTTTGTTTTGGTTGAAGAAGAACAAGCAAGAATGCTTTTTTTTTTTTTTGGTAAAATATGGCACTGTGCCATGCCTTTTAGTAATCCCAGTAGGTGTAACCATATGGTTCCCATGGGATTGAAAACTTTTTAATTTGATTAGGGTCCTTGCCCCAATTTGTTGTGATAATACATTTTCAATCTAGAAGGTTGAAAAGATAATATCAATTTTATCCTCTTCTGAGACATTATGTTTAATTGTGACTGATTTAGTATCAATCAAGATTAATTCATAATAGTCCCTAGTTTTGTTAAAATTTTTAGGGATAAAATGAAATCCTTTTGGAAAAATTATTTTGAAAAACCTTTTTGGGATCATTATCCCAGTATTCCATTTCCATTTGTAGAATATTTTGTGGAATTGGTTTTTCAATGTATTTGGTGGCTGAAGATTAGCAAAAACAATTTGTTTAGATGAAGTGCTAGAAACAATTTTCTGGGATTTCATCTTTTTGATTTGCTTAAGGATTTTCGCCTGGTCAAGGATAAGGCTTTCGGCTTTCTCCTCTTCTTCGGCTATGCCAGCGTAAGACTTTTTGGTGAGGGTTAATGGTTTTTACATTTGAGAAGCTATGGCCAGAAGGGTTTCTATTGGCAGATCATAGTCTTCTGGAGTTTGGACTTTTGAAATAATTTATTTTCCCTTGAATTGGGAGGATTTGGATTTGGATTTGGGATTTGACTGTGGATCCTTATTTTTCTCCTTATTGTGATCCTTTTTGGGTGCCATTATTTGCCCTGCAAGAATTCACAAGTTAGAAAATTTGGCAAAGAATTTGAAGAACCTTTGATATACTCAATTTCAATATCAAAGGCAGATAGTATTGCTTGCCAACGAGCAAAAATTTGTTTAGATGCTAAATTCTTAACATCCTTTTGCAAATCTATAATCAACCCTAACAATAAACTTTTGGTTAAAAAGATCACTTTGAAATTTTTGGATACATAAAACTATTGCTAAAATTTCATTTTTGATAGTCGAATAATTTTGCTGTGCAGGATTCCAATGCTTCAATGTGAATGCAATGACATGCTCTTTTGAAAATTTCTTTTGCTTGAGGATTCCTCCATACCCCAAGTCTAAAGCATTAGTTTCAACAATTTTTAAAGCTAAAGGATCTAAAATTTCTAAACACGATAAGTCTTTCACATGAAGTTTGATCCTTCTAATGAGATTTGTATGCACATCCATCCAAGGAAGAGGATTCTTTTTAAGATGATCATGCAATGGCTTAATAATATTTGACATTTGAGGAAAGAAATCTGAGACATAATTTAAACATCCCAAAAATCTTTGAAGTTATGTTTTATCAAGAATTTGATCTGGAAATTTGTCAGCAAATTGGATTGCTCTCTCAATTGGGGTTATAGTTCCTTAGAAGATATAATGACTAAGAAACCTAATTTTTGTTTGAAATAAAGACATTTTCTTTTGAGAGATTGCAAGTCCATTTTTCTGGGTGATTTCCAGGAAAACATTTAAATGTTTGAAATATTGATCAACGTTCTGAGAGAAAACTAGAACATTATCAATATAAACTATCATAAAATTTGTAAATGGATTATAAATATCATTCATAACCCTTTGAAATTCTGAGGGTGCATTTTTAAGGCCAAACAACATTACATTCCATTTGTATTGACTAAATGGAACTGTGAATGTTGTTTTATATCCATTCTCAGGTTTGATTTGAATTTGCTAGAAGCCAAATTTTAAATCAAATTTAGAAAATAATTTTGCAAAATGCAAGCGATTCAACAAATCCTTTTTATTTGGAATTGGATATCAGATCCATTGCAAAGCTTCATTTAAAGGTTTGTAATTAATTATAAGCCTTGGAGTTCCTCGTTCAATTTCTGCATTCTTATTTACATCGAAAGTAGAACATGACTAAGACTTTTGGACTTCCTTATGATCCCTTTGGAAAGAAGATCATTGATTTCCTTTTTGCAGTAGTCCAGAAGTTCTTGATTCATTTGAATTGGATGAGCTTTTCTTGGAATCATTTTCTCTGAAAAATCTTTTTCATATGGTAAGTCTATCATATGTTGTTTTCTTTTGTAGAAGGAATTTGGCAATTTAGAACAAACTTGTCCCTCAATTTTGTTTTGTAAAACTTTAATTTTGTTTTGAACATTTGGATTTTGCAAATCATTTTCTAATTTTTTGAAAGAAATTTCGTCAAAAAGGAAATTGATTTGGTTTTCTTTTATCTTCACCAAATTCAAATCTTTGAAAATTGGTTTTTTGATAAATTGGAAAAGAATTTTGTTCCCAAACTCTCATTTTCAATACCTTTATCAGTGACTGAGAAAGGCATAATTTGTTGAATAAAAGGAGAGCCTAAGATAACTCTGGTGGTTATATCCTTAACCAACAGAAATGTTGTCTCAATATTTTGTGAAGAATTTGCTACAATCACATTTGATAATTTGTAATGTGTCTGGAGTCTAGATCCATTTGCAGACTTAAGCCTCTTAGTCATTTTTTCAAATTATTTGGTTGGAACATGTCCTCATTGTATACAATTGAGATCAACTCTTATATCTAATAAGGTTATTGTCTCAATGGTATATTCATTTCTGATGATTAATTTGATTAGGATATACCATTTTTGAATAGAAATACTAGAATAGATTTTGAAAAGATTTTCCTCTTCTATTACTTCTATTTCTTGCTTTTCATTTCCTTTTTGAAGAGTTGAAAGTATTAAATTAGAATGCTACTGCTTCTATTTTAATTCTTTCACTTCTATTTTTAGAAGATTGAGTTCATGCTGAAGATCCTCGATGTTATAGGCCTACTATTTTCTAAACTAAATCTATCTAAGACATTTTTAAAGTTGTAGGATTACTTTGAGAAGAAGATCCTGCTCATTTGTGAGAACATTTATTTCCTTTTTAGAAGATGAGGTATCCTCTGTTTTAGAAGTGTAACAATCTTCTTGTTGTACTTCCTTTCTATTTTTTATTTCTACTTTTGCTACTTCTCCCGAATGATCAGTATTAGAAGAGTCTTCAACTAGAAGGCTTTGGACCCTTTCTAAGACTTTGGCCTCTAGTTCTAATTTTCTCAGGTTCTTATTGAGCCTGCAATATTTTGCGATATGACCTGGCTTATTACATCTAAAACAGATAGGCCTAATATCTTGATTTGGATTGGGAATGTACCTAGGCTTCTTCCTAATGTTCTTTTTCTTATTTGAAATATTTTCAGGCTTTGGGTTTTTGGATTCTTTCTCCTTTTGTTGTGCCCTTCTCCTATGTTTATGTTTGAAGGTTTTTGAGCAGATGAATCCAAATTGTTCATAGAAAGATCCTAGCTCTTTCCTATTTAGAGTCCTTTTTTTTGCTATTTGCCTCTAAATCTTGTCATCCTGACAAATCTTCAAAGCTACCTTCTGGACATATGCTACTAGCTGCCCATAAGTGAGAGTTCCATATGGGATAATCCCATTATGTTAGTTTCTAATTTTATCCCTAACCTTATCTCCTAAGGATCTAGGGAGTCCTGCAAGGAATTTTTCCTTCTAGAAAGGTTGGTTGCTATCAGACCTAGCATAGATTCTACTAAAGAAGGCATTCTTATACCAGGAAAAACCTCCTAAGGTCTTACATTTGAGGTTTGACAGTAATTCTACCGATTTGTCTTTCCATAGGTTTGGGTCTCCTATGAAATATTTGGTGATCATAAAGATCAAGGTATTTACTACATCTAAGATCTCATCTCCATCTAAGTCACAATTGACTAATCTTGATTGGTCAGTCTCTTGACTGATCCCAAAATTTGATTCTTTTCTGCTTCAGTGAGATGCTCATCCCACCATCTTTGAGTTATCCCGTAAATCCTGCAACTAAGACATGAACTATGGTTGCATCATCACAGCCATGGACAATTTGATAAGCTATGCTGACCATTGTCTTTTGCTATAAAATATTTAAGATTTCATATTCAGATTTACCATATATGTTCCATTCATAGATGTTATTCCCGTTGTAGGAATTCTAAATTATGAAAGGCTTTTCTAGTGGACTAATGTCCAAAAATTTAGGTAAAGGACTAGTTAGTGGTCTAGGCCTCCAATTTTGGATTGCTTGGATGGCTTCTATCCTAAGCTCTTCATCTATTTCAGAAGTTTTATCTAAAACTTGAATTTTCCCCACACTGCCCCTAGTTGAACTTGTAAGAGGAGTTTCTGGTACTTCTAAAGACTTAGAAGCTAGTTTCTATTCTATTTGCTCAATCGTCCTAGCAATTTCTATTTTTGCTACTGCTTCAAATCTTTGAGCTCTATTAAGGTTCCTTTATTTATCTTTTGGAATTTCATATGGCTCAAACAAAGGTTTATCTATTGATTTTCCTTTTTTTGTGATCTCACTAACCACAATTTGATTTCATAGAGTTTGCAGATACTTTTTTGTATAGTTGTTTTGTTCTATCAAGGATTGTATATCCTTGGCTGAAACAGGTTCAGCTCCATCCCTTGCATTAAAGGGTGCAGTTACCAAAGGCTTTTCCGGATTTGAGATTTCCATTTGGAAAGGCTTTTGAGGAGTAATTCCAATATTGCCCTCTCACCTTTGAAAGTTGTCCATTCTTGGGTTGATCTGGTCTTAACCCTAATGGTTTTGTTAAGAGGGTAATCCATTTTCTCTATCATAGCATGTAGACCAAACCAGTCAAAAAATGGAAGATTTATTTTTCCTTTTCTCATGAATTTGAACCATTCTTCACGGATTTGATCTTTTTCAAGCCTGGAAAATTTTGAAAGAAACCATTCTCTCTGAGGAGCATTTACCTCTAAGTAAAAGTCTTCTTTCAAGATCTTCCTATCAATTTGAAATTCAAAAATATTTTTCTTTTGGTCCAGATTCATTTTTCTTCTGGATGATCTTCATTCATCATTACAGAACATGTTGGAGATAAAGATCCTTCCTCTTCATATTCAATTTGCTCTTTTCCTTTTCAAAAATCTTTTGAATAAACCAATTTGGATATCCTAGAGGTACTATCTATCCCCCTAAGATTAACAGCAGGTAATGATCTCGTAAGGCTAGAGATATCTACTGGTATAGTTAATTTGGTAGAACTAGAAGCTATAGATCTCCTAGGTTCTAATTTTGGGGTTAAATTTGGTTCAACTATCCTGGGTATTTCTAGACTATTCCTATGGAATAATAGATTTACTTGTCCAGAATCATGCTAAACTATCCTAGCTATTTCTGAGCTAGCTATTTGAAGTCAGGTGGCTTTGGGTAAAGACCATCCTTATGGGTAATCTATCTTATCCCACGCTGTTGTAATTGGCTTTTGAATCCTAGCTTTGGAGGTATCTGTCATCAAGTAAGCTGTTTCTCCCCATAAACTAGGCGGTTTGATCAGTCCTGAAGACTTGCTATTATGTAATTTGTATTTGATCCTATACATGATTACAACAAGAATTGTTCCAAGTTTCATGCTGTGGCCATGTAATTTGACATTCAAAACTAATAAAGGTTCCTTATAAGTCTCTCTAAGACAAATAGGTATATTTGGAAAACTATTGAAATAAATTGGTCCTTGAGACATACTACTTTCAACTACTCCTATTAGGAAATCATTGAAATTTTCATGCCTACCATCTCTAAGGACAAGCAATATGGTTGTATTTAATCCTAACCTAGTCATAGGATATGTAGCAATTTGAACACAACCAACATGCAAATAGTTGTAATTTGATCTAATCCTTTTCAAATCTTTTTCTGATAGAAGTACAAACTCTTCTACTAGTGGGTCAATATTTATAAATTTTCTTCAATTTTAACCACATATTTTGATCTTGAGAAAAATTGAAAACTCGATTTGTAAAGTTCTTGACCTAGGATATTTGGAAGTTCCTAGTCATTAATTTCTCTATTGAAATCTTCAAAATCAATTTGTTCTTTGTAAATTGATTTTGAATTTTCTTTAAATTTGATTTTTGAATTTGATGCATTTGATGAGGATGTAGATGAAAATGAGAAGTGAGAGGACAAAGAACAATACATAGTAGAGAAAATAAAATTAAACACAAAAATTTTATCTTCCCCCTAGCTTTTGATGTCAAAGCTTTCCAGTTCCATACAAATACGAATATGAACAGTGAATTATCCTGCCTAACTAAATTCATATTAATTTCTCAACATGAATTAACAAATCTAAATGTCTTAGCCTCATCTATCTTCCTTGTACAGGCAAAAGGTCTTGGATGCTTCAATGCCCTTTCATCCACTCATACAGGCTACCCACCTCCTACAGTCCCATACTAAGGAGTACTGTGTGCTATCAGCTTATTTAGATTGGTCATTCATATTCAAAGATTAATATAGATCTAGTATCAGCAAACACAATTCTCTACTCATATAACTACCTCTACTTCCCCATTGCTTATGATACCAAAAATACCAGAGGTCCCCTAAGAAGAGATTGAAAGGAAAGCACACAAAAGAAGAAGAGGTCGTAGATGGACTGCAATTTGACTAATTTTAAAATTTGAAATAGAATTTCAACTTATAGTTTGGGCAAGGGCTTCTGATAGCTCCAAGCTCCAAGCTATATATTACTTCTAATACCATGCCATTGTTAGCCTCAGTAATTACTGTAATAGCAATTGTCCTATTTGGTATTAAAACTACTCCTATTTTAATAATTTTTTCAAAATTCTATAGGAAATATTAAAATCATGCAAAAATTATCCTCCTATGATTTTTTACAATTATTTACTAATTATCTTGCATTAAAATATGCATATCTCACTCATAAAAAGTATTTACTTGAACTTATTTTACTGTCAATATTGAAAAAAGGATAAATATAATATTCAGTGAAATTAACTTGTACATATAAATTTTAAATGTTTTGCTCACGTACGTGCTTTTTGACTGTAAAGATACATGCACCATTTGTAAAAGCTGTCGATTTTTAGACTGAACAAGCGATTGCAAAATATATATATATCTCCTATTAAATAATTTAGAATAAATTAAAAATTCTCTCTCAATTCAAAAATAATTGAATAATTTAAATTGTGACTTTCTACTAGCTCATAAATAGAATTATTGGAGATTTACATCAGTTCCTCTTTTGTCTGCCGTAGATTATCTACACGCAGTTCGGACACACACTTTCTATCGCAAAAGTCTGCTAAGAAACTTAATTAAACAAAAATCAGATAAGATTCATCAGTCACAAATCACTCTTCCTTAGTCGTTGGGCCACTCTCACTATATTAATATCTCTCTCTTCCGCATTCATTGCCATATCTCTCTCTTCTCTCTTTTGAATCACCATGTCTACTACTCCCTGATTTGGTCTCACCCTTATCCTATTCCTTTCTATTCTCCTCTTATGTGGTCATGCCTAGGGTCGCTTCATCAGCCTCCTTTCTTTGTCTATGTCATCTAATTTGGTATCTGATGGCGTCAGTGATTCCAAGGATCGACCCAAGAGTGTTCTCTTACTTCACCAGTTGTTACATCTGTTTTTAGAGTCTACATGTGAGCAGACTTATAGGTTCTTACCCTGCACTACCACTGTGCTTGCCAATTTGTTCCTTATAATTGTCTATGACTTTCTTATGTACAAAGCTGCTACTTACTTGCACAATGGGAGTGAGCTTTTGCTTGAAATCTTAGGGCCTGGTAATGTTGGTGGCCTATTGCTTCCCATTTTGGGTGCTCTTCCAGATGCCATGGATATTTATGTTTGGTTATGTTTTGGGTATTTTTAGGTCCTCACAAATGGGTTGGTAAGGAGTAGTGAATTAGATTGCCAATGTAATGAGCTTAGGTCACTAAACGTGAGCTCGGGACAAAGGATAATGGTCAAAGTTGTGACCTCAAGTTGAGGACGAGGTCTAACCCTCACACCGTAGCCTGAAGAATAATCTTCTAGCTACTGACTAGAAGCCCGTTGCTACTTAACCCGAGAAAGTAGCAACTTGTAAGAGCCAACTTGCATCAACTTGTAGAAGCTAGCCTGTAAAGATCTATCTGCAAAAGCTGCCTTACAGGAACAACTTGTATTTTTATAGAAATCTGTGTAACATCCTAGCCATTATAAATAGGGATTCAAACCATTGTAAAGGGAGGATGACTATATACTGATACTCTGGTGAACAGAGAACATATTGTAACTCTATAAGACTATTGAGAAAATACACTACCATAGACATAGGGGTCGACTACTAACTTTAGCCGAACCACGTTAAAAACTCTCAGAGTCCTCCTCCTATTCTTCCTCTCTTCATCTCTTCCTCTTGCCATCCATCTCATCTCCTCTTATGGTTGATGAAATTTGACTGTGAACAGGCTACCTGGAAAGTGTGTTAGGGATTTTGTTCTTTTTTCTCTCTGGGGCAAGATATAGAAAAAGGTTTTGCTTGTTTATTATTTTATCTATAAATATTAAAAAAGGGTAAATATAATATTCAATGAAATTCAATTATAAATATAATATTCAGTGAAATTTTGCAAAGTTGATACCTCTTCCTATTAATTGCTTAGCCATCATGTTCTTGCTATATGTTTTTACGAGGGATATTCTCTCTTCTTCCCTTGCTTTAAAACTCCTTCCTTTTTGTTGTCTCTTCCAATCCTCTCATTATTTTGCTGCTTATCTCCTTAATTCCCTTTAACAACCTTAACTTTATCATATGCTTCCTAATTCCCTTATTTCCTTCAGTACCCCTAACCATCTTATTCCCTTCCCCTTTTATTCTTATCATTCCTCAGAACCCTCTCATTGTCTTGGTTCTCAATTTCCTCATTTCCTTCAACACCCCTCAACCAGTTCCTTCCCTTACTTCTCAAGTCCCTCACTCTTATGGTCCCTTCTAACCCTCTCATTGCCTTGCTTCTTAGCTCCTTCATTCCTTTCAACAACCTAACCTTCTCATTCCTTTACTTCTCAACTCTTTCATTCCTTTCACCTATCCCATCTTTCTTAATTTTGACCTCACCTTGTGACAACAATAATAATGGATCCTACTATAATAATTTCAATTCATTCACTTGATGCTTAATAAATAACTCCACATATGCATGCCAAAATGCATTTGTAATCAAATCCCTCACATTAGCATCATCATTCAAAGGCCTTATGTCACTACTTAAGTTTTGTTCCAGTACCTTCTACCATATGGATTTGTAGCTTGGATACTTTAAATTTCTTATCAATTACCCTGCATCAAATAAATAAAACCTATAAGAATCTATTTTCCTCACCTTGTAAACCCCTTCCTCCAATATATTTCAATGTAGGAAGGCTTACATCAATAAAGTGACCCCAATGGTGAATAGCTAAGTCAAAATACTCAATTGCGGTCACTCTATATTATTAGGATTATTTAAAAATTAGGAAATTTAAAAAAAATAATTCAATATTTAATTAAAAGTTAATAAAAAATAGGGTTTACAACTTGTTAAAGTTACTATTCATATTGAAAGCAATCTTTGGTCTATGACCAACCAAACACATGATCAAGAACATACGCCAATGCCAGAGAGAAAGGATAAAGTAGGATAGTTAGTATAGAAGTCCAGAGAGGGAACATGGTGCAGAAATTGGCAAAAGTCCCCATGAGGATGAAGACCACCAGAATAACTAACACTTCTGACAAGAAGTCCCATGTCAACTCCCTGGCATACACAGGGCCAAGAAGACTGACAAGCATAGCACGTTGTTCATCATAACTGCCACATATAGCCACAAAAAAAATGAAAAAGTTGTCAGATGTCTCATTTGTTATGCCTAAGATAGATAAAATAATGATCTGTAATGCAATAGTAATTTTATAATAAAGCAAGAATAAGTTATTTAATAGGGAAGTGTTTGCATGCCATCATTAAGCATTACATAAAATGCAATGCTGAAAGTGAAAAGTGATAGGGAAGTGTCTAAGAGGACCACAAAATCATCAAAATGGATTTCTTGATAATTAAATTATCACGTAACTATTGTTGTTTTGCTAGTCCTGGTTGAATCAATCGATATGAAAATCAAAACTCAGGCTAAATGTTGTTAGGCTAAGGAGATCGAGCCAAGTGCTTATGAGGAATCCATGTTACGTTGATTAAGTTTAGTCTACAACCCCAGTCAGGCATGAAACGTGGGTTATTTTGGTTAGCTGATATGTTTACTTAAAGTTAGGATGAATAAGGGATAGTTGTTGTGATCATGGCCAATAGTTCCATTAGTTTAGTCATTTAGTTTCATTTGTTTAGCCACTTTCCGTTAGTGGCGTGATTCTAGGCTAGGAAGAGTTCAGTTTGCTTTGTATTTAAACATCCAATGTTCTCAACTAAGGGACATCGGGTCTTGCAAATAAAATTATCTCTGTGGTTCATTCTTACATGAAATAGAACAAGTTTTTCTTAAAGATCAGTATTGTTTACCTGCTGATTGGGACCTATTATTAGTATCAATAGCCTGGTTATTATGACAACAAATAAGGATCGAATCGAGAAGTTAGAGGTAAAGTTTAGTGGCATCCAAAGTAACTTCAATTGAATGGAACTAGGCATAGCTGACAAGCTGCACCAACTAGAGGATTCCATCAACAAGCTTGCAAATGCTATAATCTCCAATAGAAGTAGGGCCATGAGCAACAGCCCTAAGTTAGCTCTTTCAAAGGGGCATGGCTGTAACACTGGGGAAGAAGATCACAATAGTTCTAAAGAAGGGCAACCTCTATTCTTGTCAAGGCTAGCTAAATTGGAATTTCCTCAATTCTCAAGCAATGATCCAATAGTGTGGTGCACTAGAGTCAGGCAATTCTTTGATTACCAAGACACGTCGGATGCACAAAAGGTTCCTTTGGCCTTTTTTCACTTAGACGGTGAGGCTAATGAATGGTGGCAATGGTTGAAATGTGCTTACAAGGAAGAAAACAAGGAGGTAATGTGGGAGAATTTCCAAGAGGAACTTTGGGTGAGATTTAGTCCTACTGATTGTGAGGACTTTGATAAGGCATTGTCAAGAGTGAAACAAGTCGGGTCTTTGCATGATTACCAAAAGAATTCGAGCATTTGGGGAACCAAGTGCAAGGGTGGATGCAAAAGGCCTTAATAGGAACGTTCATAGGAGGCTCAAGCTAGAAATCATTGATGGCATATGCATGTTTAAACCAAGAATGTTGAAGGAAACCATTGGTCTGGCTATGATGAAAAAAGAGCAGCTTAGTCACCAAAGAAAAATAACTCAGCCCTTCCCTCGCTCCTAGGTGGATTCTATTGCTTCAAATAATCCTAGAAATATGCCGCCAATGAAGAGGCGCATATGGGAGGAGATGTAAAAGAAAAGAGCACAAGGGTTATGCTTCAATTGCAATGAGAAGTTCACACCAACTCACAGGTGTAAGGGACCCCAGCTACTTTTGCTTGAAGGCAATGACAAGAACACTGATGATGATCATGTTGACAGCTTTTTAGAGTCACACCTTGAACCTGAGATATCTTTACATGCATTCTTAGGCTAGACAGCTCACAAAACTATGTGGGTATTGGCAAAAATTGGAACGTATGAGGTGGTGGTATTGATTGACAGTGGCTCAACCTATAACTTCATTAGTGAAAGGGTGGCCAACATGTTACGGATGCCTATTATTCCTACTGAACCCTTTAACGTTAAGGTGGCTAACGGAAGGTCATTGAGAAGAGGGAAACAAAAAAAATAACCTCAAAAAAGATTAATAAGGCAATTTGCCTCTTATCACAGCTAGCAAAAATAATTATAGACACTATTTCTCTTGAATTGGTAGCCAAAGGCAGTGCAATGAAGGAAATGAAGAAGGCGGGTGTTGAGTGTGAGTTTTAAATTGAAATTGTCACTCAAAATTACGCAAGTGCACGTAGTCAATTGTGTAATATAGAGTGAGTG
>JANHAO010010459.1:0-17657 GCA_026873985.1 Saraca asoca
TAAAAGTAAGATAAAAATCACAAATTAACAACTAATTAAGAGGTGATATTCATCATTTTTATAGGTATATTTTTCACTTATCAAAGGGCAAGTAAATGCAATTTTTTCCTGATCACTTGGATGAATAGGAATTTGAAAGAAACCAAAATATCCATCCAAGTAACAGAAATAAGAATTCTTAGCTAGTCTCTCCAACAATGGATTAATGAATGGGAAAGGAAAGTGGTCTTTTCTGGTGGCCTTATTCAGTTTTCTATAATCAATACACATGTGCCCTCCTGTGACCATTCTGGTGGAGATTAGTTCATTGTTATCATTCTTGATGACAGTCATATCCACTTTCTTTGGAACTACTTGAATCATGCTCACCCATTCACTATTAGAGATAAGATAGATGATGCCTGAATTAAGTAATTTCAGCACCTCCTTTTTAACTGCTTCTTTTATGTTTGGATTTAAATGCCTTTGGTGCTCTATAAAAGGCTTATGATTATCATCAAGAAGGATACGATGCATGCAAATAGAAGGACTAATCCCCTTAATATTATCAATGCTATATCCAATGACATTCTTATGCTTTCTGAGGACTGTGAGTAACTTTTCAATTTCATTTTCACTTACAATTGCATTTATTATCACAGGATGAGTAGAATTGGGACTAAGAAATTTATACCTCAGATTGGAGGAAGGGGTTTAAGTTCTACCTTTGAAGTTTTGTCTTCCTCCTCGGTAGCTTGCTTTGGATCAGCTTCCAGCTTTTCAATTCTTGCTTTGGCTGGAAAAATGGGGGTTTTGTCTAGCTGTTTACCATATGCAACAGCTTCAACATTCACATAAAAAATAGAGGAGATTTCCACAAGACACGACTTAAGTGGATCAGTAGAACAATGACTCGTTATATCCTCTCTTATTGTTTGTTCAATTGAATCAATTTTGTAGCATGAGTCCTCAAGAGAGGGGCTTTTTATTGCAAGAGCTAGGTTAAATTCTATTTCCTCATCCCCTACATTCAAGGAAAGCTTGCCATTTTTTACATCAATTATAGCACCAACAGTGGCAAGAAAAGGCCTTCCAAGAATGATGGGGATCTGAGCATCCTCTTCCATCTCTAAAATTACAAAGTCAATAGGTATGAAAAATTTACCAACTTTCAAAGGAACATCCTCCAAGATACCAACCAAATGCTTGACAGAGTAGTCTACCAATTGTAAAGAGAGTGTGGTTAGCTTTAAGTCTCCCATCTAGAGTTTTTTGCAAATAGAAAGAGGCATAAGGCTCACACTTGCTCCTAGATCACAAAGGGCACGATCTATATACAAGTCACTAATGGAGGAAGGAATGGAAAAGCTGCCAGGATCTTTGAGTTTAGGAGGTAGTTTGTTCTGAATAATTGTGTTGCACTCTTCAGTTAAGGAAACTATTGCATACTTCTAAAATTTTCTTTTGTTAGATAGAATCTCTTTTAAGAACTTAGCGTATAAGGGCATTTGTGAGATAGCTTCCAAGAAAGGGATATTGATGTGCAGCTTCTTTAGGATGTCCAGAAATTTTCCATACTGTTTCTCCAATCTAGCTTTAGCTAATCTTTGAGGGAAAGGAATTGGTGGCTTATATGGCTCAGGAGGTATGTATTTGGGTTCTTCTTCTTTTTGTTCCTCCTTTTCTACTTCCTTTATAGCTTCAGGTTCATTAGGCTTCTTAACCTCTATTCCAGATTCATCTCTGCTGGCTTCCTCTTCATTTATTTTAGGCTCTTCTAGTTGCTTCCCACCTCTTAGGATGATAACTTTGCAATGCTCCCTTGGATTTTCTAGTTGGCCTGGAAGTTTTCCTAGACTTCGGATTGAGGAACTGGCCTATTGAGCAATCTGAGTCTCTAGCATTTTACTATGTGTGGCCAGTAAATCAACCTTGGAGGCTAACTCCTTAATAGCCTCATTCATGGTCTAGTTCTACATCCGGAATTCTTCTTTCTGCTTTGTTTGGGTCATCATAAAGTTTTTCATTAATTGCTCCAAGTTAGACTTTGGTGAGAGTGGAGGATTATGAGGTCTTTGGGGTTGAAAACCAGGGGGTTGTCTGAAGTTGTTCTGAGAGGCAGGATTTGGATTTTGACATTAGGAGAAGTTTGGATGATTCCTGCAGCCTGGGTTATATGTATTGGAAAAGGGGTTGTTTGGCTGGTCGAAATTGTTAACTAGATTCACTTGCTCACTACCTTGAAAAGAAGGATTCCCCAATTGGCATTCAGCATCTATGTGGCCTATGCATCCACAAATTTCACACAGCAGCCTAGAAGAGCCCACTGCATTCATGCTTAGCTTGTTTAATTTCTGGAAGAGAGTATCTACCTTAGAGAATAAGTGATCAATTGCATCAATCTCATATTTTCCTAGTGGCTTCTTTGCTAGAGCTCAATCACATGACCATGAGTAATGATTTTGAGCCATGTCCTCTATCAGTGTGTACTCTTCGTCCATGGTTTTGTTCATGAGTGCTCCTCTTACAGTGGCATCTACTGATATGTGGGTGTTATGTATAAGTCCATTGTAGAATGTATAGACTATCAACCACTTTTCTAATCCATGATGGGGACACAATCTCAGCATCTCCTTGAATTGCTCCCAAGCTTCATTCAATGATTGTCCATCTCGTTGAGTGAAAGTAATGATTTGATTGTGGAGCTGAGCCGTCTTGCTTGGTGGGAAATATATAGCCCGGAAGGCTTGCGACAATTGCTCCTATGTTGTAATATATCCAGCTAGCAGTGAGTACATCCATGCTCTAACCTTGTCCCTTAGAAAGAAAGGAAATAGTCTCAACTAGACAGCATCGGAAGAAACGCCATTCAACTTCAGAGTCTCGCAGTATTCAAGGAAGACCAACAAATGAAGGTTTGAGTCTTCGTTGAGAGATCCTCCAAACTGGTTCTGCTGCACCATCTAGAGAAGTGCAGGCTTTAATTCAAAATTATTAGCTTTTACAACTGGCCTGACTATGCTTGGACTTATACCATGGGTGTCTAGAGCGGTTGTTTTGTTGTTCCATGGCTAGAGGTGTTGATTAATCTTGTTTCTTTTGTCTCCTCCTTCTTTGAAGCGTCCTTTCAATCTCTGGATCAAATTGAACGAGTTTGTTACACTTGGCAGCAGTTTCATGTAATCGATGGAATGTTTTTAAATACTTATTTTTAGCGACGGTTATTTTAGAGGTAGTTTCTAAAATTTTCCATAATTTCTTTTTAAATGGAGGTGGTTTTAAATTGTCTCTAAATATTTCCCTTTTAAAAAATATAGAGGTGGTTTAAGACTTTTGAAATTGTTTGTAAATATTTCTCTTTTAAAATATAGAGATGATTTTTTAGGAATTGCCTCTAAAATTGTAACAATTTTTTTTTTTTAGCTTACTCATATTTTTGTTCCAAAATGTTATAATAATTAAATCAATATAATCATTATTAACACATTTCATTTAATATAAAAGGTTAAATTATAAATTATCTGATATATCATAAATTTAGATATAAATTATCTCAAATTCCTAAGGCCATAAAATTATATTATATATATATATCCATATATGCTAAAAAACATAACAGGATAATATTTTAAAATGACTGGTAATGATCAACTGCATTTTTATATTTGTTGCTTACTCTTGAAGATCTTCTTGCTTCCATCGGTAAATTTTTATCTTGGGAAATTTGTTCAGCCTTTTCTTTTACTCATTTGTATCTTTGACTAATTAGTTTAGTATTTATCCATGCCTATTAATTTGAAACAAAGAAGGTATTATATATCGTTATCATTCTTAAAGGCATTATAGAAATATTCAAATATAAATATAAATAATTGAAATTAATAAATAATTATTGACTAATTAAAATAAATATTAAATAATTAATGAATTGTTATTTAATATTTTAAATCATCATTAATTATTATTAAGTATTTTAAATGAATAAAAAATTATCAATTAATTAAAATAATTATTAAATAATTAAAATAAATAAAAATAATTATTAAGTAATTAAAATAATTATTATGTAATTTAAATAAATAAAAATAATTTTTAAGTAATTAAAATAATTATTAAACAAAAGTGGAATTTTCACAGGAGATTGTGGAAATGAATTTAATCATAGTGTGACTGTAGTTGATCGCACATCTTCCTGTGCTCTTTTTTCCTTTCAATCTTGTATTTTCTCTCCAATGATCTCATCAAACACATTTAAGACCTCGGCCTACAGATATTTCTACAATGTGTCCAGCTGGCAAGAGATCTAACTTGAATGTAGGTATACTTTATGATTTTAACATTTATAAAGCTGTATGAAGGGATAGGATAGGATTCCCAATGCTACTCTCTCTCTCTCTCTCATATTGGCAGGTAAGCAGTATATGGGCTTTGGAGCCTCAAAAAATTTTAAAACCTAACCCCACTCTTTGAATTGATATTTCCACCATTATGCTACCAGCACTGGCCTATTTCTTCCCACATCCTTTTTAGTGTTACTTGTTGATGAATGACACTTAATCCATCAAAAAGAAGCAGCAGTTATATATGCGCAATACAACAAGCAGAAGTTCTGCTTCCTGCTTAGAGCCACTCATCAGTATAAGAATGGCCCTTGCCTTTTCATTTATAATGACACAAAAGCTACCATTTCCTTTTTGGTATCTCCTACTATTCACATGGAAATTTATTACAATTATGTGACCAAAAGAAAGAAACAGTAACAAAGCTGAATGCTACATGTGGAGAGTTCCTCATGGAAGCACCCATTCAAAATTGCCTATCAATTTTCATACAGAATAACAATTTGTATTTTTGTGGTGTTGAAAGAGCCAATTATATTCTGAAAAATGAAAGCTTTGGGGCCAATCGATCTCATACTCTTTGTACCTTTGGTACATGTTAAACAAGCTGTTTGTGTTCTTATTTTGTATTGCCAATAGCAAGTTTTGCTTAAAAACAATATAGATTAATAAGTAAGTCTAATTTTATAAACTAATTTCATATTGATCCGTATGTCCCTCACATAGGCACACTCTTTCCATAAAGCTTCCCGGTTCTCCATTACAAAATTTTGGTTCACACTCAACAAATTCTCTTTCTAAAATATTTTTGATCAGTTGGCTCATCTATGTACAACAGACCATTCTCTGCTGACAATACTAACAACTTAAAATATTTTTGATATCCAATCCCACTTTCTAGAATCCAACTTTTGATATCTCAGAGAAATGCATATCATGCATGTCTGACGTTCATATCATGCCCATTATTCGACATTATTGTCGGCAATCAAATTAACAAATATTCAGACGAGAGAAATGCATAGACAAACAATTTGACTAGTATATTACTAAACTCAATCCCAGTTTGTCTTGATTTAATTAAATCAGCCATTCTTTTACTTCCAAAGAGACACTATAGACTTTCCAACACGGTAATTTTTAGTTAAGTACCCGGATGAAGAGATGATGGCCTTCTGTCTGGGCAGGACCAAAAGGATTTGGTGAGTTAAGCAAATCTTGGATGTCCACAAGAATTTGTTTCACAGTTATCGCTGGTCTCCATCCCTACAAGTAACAAATATTAGCTTCAATCCCAGCGTCACTTAGTTTTTAAGATTTTAGATCAAAGGCAGATATTATTAACCCAGTCCACCAAATTTCAGAAAAAATGAAGACGAAGAGATTGCCACTTATTGGTAGCTATAAGTTGCTAGAATAACTAGTGAATCTGTATAAGAGCATTATGTGAAATTATCATGCTCAATATAAAAAATAAAGGAAATTAAATATAATAAGACAAATTCATTCAATCATAGAAAACTGAAACATCATACATCTCTCATCTGCTAGCTTATGCCTATTATAAAATCCACTTCTCCACTTTTTTAAACGATATCTAATTCTACTATTAAATCCCATCCACCCATTCATTTCCCTCCACGGCTGCTACAAGAAAAAAGAAAGCAGAATCAGAGAAGGGAAGAGGAAGAACTGCCAACTCTTCTTCTTCTTCATCTGAATCTTTCTCTTCTATGGTACTAATCAAAGATGGGTTCTGAGGTTTCTAAATAGATTGAGAAACAAAAGAAAGAGAACTGCTATAATTAATAAACAGATTTAGAAAGAGAACTGCTGGAACCATTTGCATTTGTTGTTATAAGAAAGAGAACTGCTAGAATTAATAAATATCAACTAACAGCATCATCTGTTCTTACTTCTTACAAGTTCAGGAATATACACACATATATAGCTTCATATAAAGAAGAAAAAGCATTTATACATATAAACATCAAATATCAGGTCTCCATGACCGCATGTATAATATAAACTATAAGACCAAGACCAAAAAAATTTGTACGGTAAAATATATGATTCTTTTTGGCCCTGTGTTTAAAAAAGGTATATGTAATTCAAAAAGATAAATAACTAAACTAAACCTACTTATCTAGCTACACTAAATCCTGAGAAAGGGACCAGAAGGGAAAGTATGTGTGCAGCGACAACAGAGCACATCCCCTTCCAACAACAACAAATGGACATGAAAACCTTGTTTGGCCTTTTCAATTGCAAACTTTCTATTTATTTTGTTGTCTTTGATAAGCTGTAACCTTTTTAATTGGAGCTACCATTTTGACATTGGCAAAACTTTTAAAATATTCTGTTATACACAGAAAAAATAGCCTTGAAAAGACAGGGCTTCGGGTGCAGCAAAGATCAAGGCTCACGACCACACAAGCAACAACGACGCTGCAAGACGCGACTCGCAGAGCGATACCCCAGCAATATATGTGACCCCATTGATAAAGATTTGGGATCAACCTGCACAGTGATTGATCGCCCTTCTCGCACTCATGTCCTTACTACAACGACCCTCACGGTATCCCCAAGGCAAGGAACTCTCGTTTGAGACAACAGAGTATCTTGCTCAACACGATAACAACTATGGCCTACCTGTCAGCCTAAGAAGCCTACTTCCGCAGTCAATAGCCGGATTATAGTCTTTTCACTGTCTTCTCTTATTTATTTGATGTAATACAACTGTAACTTATAATCAATGCATGAAGCTCACCCTTCCTCTATAAATAAGATGGCATTGTTAGCAGAGGAGGGAGAGGATTCTTGTAAATTATCCAGTATCAATAAAATCTCCACCGTGGACGTAGGGTCTGGTACCACCCGGATTTAGCCAAACCACCGTGCTTCTTCCTCCCGATCCTTCTTTCACAACACTACAAGAGCGGCATTGATTCCCAAAACTCACATCCAGTTGACTAAAGTTCTGGTCCCCTGTGCAAACTGAATTTCACCGTCAACATTTTTGGCACCATTTGTGGGGATCATTCACTCTTTGAAGTTTCCACTACCCTTTTGGTAATGGCTCGAGGAAGATCAACCCAGAGTTTTGTGGCCCCAGCATCTCAGCATACCGGCATGCCTGCAGCACAAGAGATGCAAACAACTGATCCATCTCAATCGATTCTGGAAAATACAGTCAAAGAGTTAGTTGAGACTGTTAAGGCACTTGCCCAGGCGCAAGCGTAAAATGCCAAAAGACAAGAAAAGGTCATGGCACAACTCCAGTAGCTTCGAGAAGAAGTTCAGAGAGAAGTCCACGACGATCGCGATAGCCAATGGCTGAGGGGCTCACAACGCGTGGAAAGCTCTACCCCCCAGTGCACGAGCCAACGTCCAGCAATGGATGAGGTTCTCCAGAGGCTGAAGCTACTTGAAAAGCACTTGCAGCCTCAGGATAATCAGATGCATAGCGAGGAGACCTAACCATTTTCTATGGAGATCGAGAAGCAACCTCTCCCGCAAAAACTCAAGGTGCCCGCCATCCCGCTATACGAGGGGAATAGCGATCCAAACAATCACCTAGATGCGTTCAACACACAAATGGACCTCCAGACGATCGAGCCCCTATTGAGGTGCCGTGTCTTTCCTGCCACCTTAGGGACGACACCTCACACTTGGCTCAGACGCCTCCCAACACATAGTTTTGGCAGCTGGGAGGATTGTCAGAAGAAGTTTTTTGATCAATATCGAGCACTAAAGAGACAACTTGTGCCTCTCTACCACCTTGCAATGATCTTCTAGCACAGGGACGAGTCACTCAAAGATTATATGGCCCGATTTAGACATGAGGCCAACTCCGTGGAAAACCCCTCAGAGGAGAGCATTCTGATAGCTATCTTAGTAGGACTTCGCAAGGACGGCAAACTATACAGAAGCCTCTACAAGACCCCAGCTCGAGACCTCGTTGAATTTTATGATCGAGCAACCAAGCAAGTAAGATGGGAAGAAACCTTTGGAACGAGGGAACCCAAGCATAAAGTGGGGCAAAATGGTCCCGTCACGAGCAAAAGGAGGAATAACGAGGGTCATGACAACCCTGCTCCTCACCTTGTAAAGAAAGCAAAATCCCAGTAGCCCAGAGACCACTTCGAGAGTTATAGCATCCTGTCAGATACTCAGGACCGAATCTTCGCCGTAGAAAGGCATAACGAGGACTTTGGAAAACCCCGACCGCTAAGGTTGCCCCCTAGATCCAGAGACTAGAACAAATTCTGTGCTTATCACAATGAGGCTAGGCACACCACCTTAGAATGTCACGTGCTAAAAGACGCCATTGAAAGCCTCATCAAAAGAGGTCGCCTAAGGGATTATATGGTTGAGTCATTCGGGAAGCGCGCTCAATTGGCCCAGCGAGTAATCGCCCAGGAGCCTAAGCCCTCCATCAGAACTATACTTTGATCCCTTGATTAATTTGTACCAATTGCAATATTTCAAAAATTAGTGAAAATTGCCGATTGGTCGAACACCATTGAGATAAAGTTTTCTCTTTGCCTTTGCGCTCTCACTACAGCGAACGATTCTCACCCCATTACAGCACAAATGCAAAACAAAATCGAGGGTGCAACAGCCTTGAGCCTACCTTGCAACGCTTGGGGGTGTGACGGCCTTGAGCCTTCTCCAAGGCTTCCAAACATAAAATAAAACCGAGGGTGCGACGATCCTGAGCCTACCTCACAACGCCCGGGGGTACGCCGGCCTTGAGCCTATCCCGAGGCTTCCAAACATAAAACAAAATCATGAAACAAAATCAAGAGTGCAATGGCCTTGAGCCTACCTCGCAAACATAAGAATCAAAAACTTGGCAAATGATTTTCACCTCATCATAATCAAAATTATATTATCACCACCCGTAACTCTCATGCAGGTGAATTCCTCATGATTTCTATGCAGGTAAATTTTCACAACTCACATGCAAATGAGTTTTTTACAACTCTCATACATGGACATGTTTCTCGTAATCTCTCAAACGTGGCTCACTCGTAACCTCACTCATAATAGGTTAAGCAAACTGAAAAATAAAATACAACCGATCAGCTAAAAGAGAAGTTCTCATTGATCATCAAAAATCTACATACAACAGTACATGAAGTATTTGCTACATACATCCAAAAGGAGAAGAACCCGTTCCAAGAAGCCTCGACAAGCGAGGTGAAGGTTCAGCAGGGGGAAAGGCTGGTCTCTAGACCCACTCCTGGCAATAGAACAGCAGCCCATAGTCCCTCCTACTTATTCCTTTATCAACACACCTGTCTGGGTTGGAACTAGAATGTCCCCGGAACCAGCAGGCCAAGTAGTAGGACTACCAGTGACGGCTAGAGGAGGTGGCCAGAAGACACTGTGAAGGTCCCGCCAGGCCGATTCTGTGCTGAGGCCACGTGCAACGGGCCATCCATGTCTCCCACCACCATGCAATAGGCAATCCAAGTCTCAGCAAGCTTCACCAGAAGCCAAGACATTAAGAAGCTCCGAAAGCTCTTCAATCTTCTCCATCAAATTTTCCTAAGGCAAAAGAAAGAATACCTCAGGCTATTTATAGACCCGTTCAACCTTGTGAAGAATCTAAGGGAGATCTGGCCAAATCTTCATCCAACCCCCCAAAATGAGCAGTAGTGCCACGCCAACGGCCAAAAATGACAAATAGGGGAAAGTATGGCCTAACGCAGAATGGGAAGACATTCAACAAGACATCTCAGTCAAAGAAGAACACTAATTAAAGATACAAATCAAGCCTCAAAAACATGTAACTCCCGGCCCACAAAGCAAACCGAGAGTTGGGGGCTTATGTTATACACAAAAAAAATAGCCTCGAAAAGATAGGGCTTTGGGTGTAGCAAAGACCAAGGCTCACGACCTCACAAGCGACAACGACGCTGCGAGACGCGGCTCGCAGAATGATACCCCAGCAATAAACGTGACCCCACCGATAAAGGTTTGGGATCAACCGCACAGTGATTAATCACCCTTCTTGCACTCGTGTCCTTGCTACAATGACCCTCACAACATCCCCAAGGCAAGGAACTCTCGTTTGAGACAGCAGAGTATCTTACCCGATACGATAACGACTATGGGCCTACCTGTCGGCTTGAGAAGCCTACTTCCACAGTCAACAGTCGGATTACAGTCTTTTCACTATCTTCTCTTATTTATTTGATGTGATATAACTATAGCTTGTAATCAATGCATGAAGCTCACCCTTCCTCTATAAATAAGATGACATTGTTAGTAGAGGGGGAGAGGATTCTTGTAAATTGTCCAGTATTAATAAAATCTCCACTATGGATGTAGGGTCCAATACCACCCAGATTTAGCCGAACCACGTAAAAACCTCCGCGCCTCTTCCTCCCGATCTTTCTTTCACAACACTACAAGAGCGGCATTAATTCCCGAAACTCACATCCGATTGACTGAAGTTTTGGTCCCCTGTGTGAACTGAATTTCACCATCAACATATTCTATGACAAAGTAAAAGTGACTAAAGGGATAATCAGTTGCAAGATTTTGTTTCGATTAATTTGTATTCACAAACTAAAAGTGCCTGTTTAACAAAAACAAGTGAGATTTTGACTATTTGACAAGAATTGTAGCTGCATAATCAATTTATTTAGGACAAACTCATTTTCATACCATATGTGAATGCTGCAATAATGCGTGGTTTGCATACCTATGTTTAGTGATGGATTGTCAACTGGAATCACTCACTGTTAAATTTGCTATAGAAGGTAGGTATCTAGTTTTCATTGTATTGTCTTGACTATTGGTAGTGCTGCCAGCGTTCAATAATTGATGCAATTAGCAAATTTTACTAATGAGTACACTGTGCAACTAGTGAACAATTATTAATAAGTGGATTTGTTGTCTAAGTATGTACGTGGGAAGTGGAGGGATGCCAACGTGGGATTCAATATGGCCCATTCCCAGTGTCTTTGAATGGACTATCAGCCATCTTTTTGAGAGAATCAACAAGCTAGATGCCAACATACTCTCGTGAGCATTATCTTTCCATTTTTTCACTTGTTAGTTTCAATTTTTTCTCTTTTGTCCCCAAGAATTCCCAAAAAAAGAAAAAAAAATCCTAAACAGGGGATGTTACTTTTTTCTTTTTGCAACAAATTTCATTCTCAAATTTGAAAGTGGTAATAGAGTAAATTTGAAATCAAATGTAAGCATCCTTGAATAGAAAGTAAGTTCGAGTGGCATTACTCAAGAAAGATTCATAATCTTAACAAAAAATTTTCATACAATGAACCAAAGTGACAACAAATAATATCACATGTATGGCCTTAGTTGAATCAGAAATTTTTGCTAAGTTGGTCATCAGCTAACAAAAATCGAATGTAAAATATTTTGCAAATACTAACTTACCTAAAAGCTTCAATCAAGCTCCAATGATTGATGACACTGCTAAAGTGAACTGGAGAACAAGTTAAGCTAAAGTGGACTCCGGTGAAGAAATTAGTGATAAGTTGAGGTGACCACACAAGAGGTCAAGCTCTAACAATCGATGGGACCACTTGTTTGCTATACACACTAGGATTGACAAGGTGCTGTGGAAATTATTATATGCAAAAAAGGTTTTGTTTTTGTGATTTTGGGGCTTTAACATAGTCGCAATTGTCACTTAAACCAATGTTACTATTACAAATTTCTTAAAACATTAATACAGTTGTATAAACTGTTGTTATCAAGAATTTCAGAGGTGGTTTACTGAACTGTTACTAAATAACCACCGTTAGATAACTATTTTTTTTTTGTAATGCCAATTTCTTTAATTTAATTAGACTAGTTATCTTTAACCTTGACTACTTAAGGAATATTTGATTTATTAAATGATTAACTATAAATTTTTGTTTTAACTTAAAATTTTGGAAAACAAAAATGTGTGCTTGAATCATATTATTTGACACATGAAATTTTTATTTGTTGTATTTTGGATAAATTATAGGTTTGTTACTAAATATGTGATTTGATTTCCTATAATTGTTTCAAAATGCCCAAAGTATTCTCTATTTTAACTATGAAATAAAAACTTTGGTTATATTACGAAATGATTTGTAACTTAAGTTTAATAAATGCTATTGGAACTTTATTTAATTATTGATAAAAGCATAAATAGTGTTAAATTCCAATTAAATAATTAAAATCGCTTTGCTCAATTTCTTTTTCTCCCTTTTGTTTTCTCTTTAAGCCCTCCCAATCTTATCTTTCCTCCTACTCACACACTTCTCCTTCCTTTTTTGATAGAGAGAGCTCGAGAGAGAGAAGAGGAACTCTAACCACAGCCAATTGTGATCCACTAGCCCAATGGACAGTCTATTGTCTCCTAGCCAAGAAGGCCATTTGCAATGCCCTTTCATCACTGGCGAGCTATATCATAGAGGCTCCAACTTCCACAGGCTAGCTCAATTCCAACCGAAGTAGGTAGTAGCGGTTTTTGCAACTAGGACCAATGGCCACATTTAATCGAACTTCTACAAACTCTCCATTGTGTTTATAGTGGTTCCCACTATCGGCGGCAAGTCTAGATTTACTACCTCCTTCCTTGATCCAATAACCCCCATGGCGATCCCTTGTTTTACCTTTTCTAAAATTTTACTATTGGACTACTATCGCCTAGCCATCAGAGCCAACTACTTGCTCCACCATCAAATCGATTGTCTCGATCTGCTGTGTCATTGACCAAAACCACTTGGAGAATGGGTAGCTGATATCCCCTATTGTAGATTTCAAGGGCTTCAATTTGGGTATTTTTCCACTCATAGCTGCGATATTGGATTGCTTTGTTACCCAATGCCATGGATGCTGTTGCTTGTGCAATGATGACTATTCATAAAGAAACCAAAGTAGGCCTAAGTTGATTACCACTTAAATGTCTACTATAGCTACATTTAGGAGAGAGTTTCTTCTTTCTAGTGGTTCTAATTTACTATATACTAACCTTGAAAATCACAAATAGAGTTGGATCAAATAATTTAAGATTTAAGGTCTAGGGTTTGGAATTTTAGAGAGTTAATTAGATTGGGACAAAACTTTTTAAATAATCCTTGTAAAAGAATTGATTAGATTATCTTAAATTGTAATTGTGGGGATTAGAGGTAGAATTGGTTAATTGTAATTTTGGGTCTGAGAGAAGTGATGAAAGACTTAGACAATTTTCACTAGACATAATTGTGAATAGTTTTAAAGGTAAGAAATCTTAAATATACGTTACTTTAGAAGTCCTAAACTACCATGTCTCAAAGTTTAGAGTATAGTTGAATTAAATTTGGGAAGATTGAATTGTTTAGGATAATCAAATTGAGAGAAATGCAGGTCGTTATTATTTGGAGAATATAAGATGTGTTAAAGGTGTTCTTTAGTCAGTTTTGAAATATAATTTTGGGTTCAAGTAATTGTTCTTGTGTTATAGGACAAGTGTTCAGAAAATAGCAAAGACCTTAAGTGAAATTTTAGTAGTCAAGTGCTAACCCATACTATATAAGAGGTATGATTAGTCCAGATAGTTTTCAAAGCATTTCAACCCATGTTGGAAAGGTAAAAAAAAAAAAAAAAAAAAAAAGGTGTGCTTTGAACTTAAGTGAAGGCTTTCAATTTGTTTCTAAGTAGTTTTAAATTCATCAGAATAATGAAACATAAGTTTCATATAATTAGGCCCATTAGCTTTGGAATCCAAGGATTAGCAACTTCAACATTGGAACCAGAAAGAGAACTGGAAGATTGGAATGCTGGGTTTCCATGCAGCAAGCAAAGTGAAAATTTAAAAAAAAAATTGAAACCCACCAAGGATCCATGTACAAAATATAAATCAGTTGGTCAAAATAATACCTTTTTGCGTTACGTTTAGTGCAGAATGCAGCAACATAGGTTCCTTCTCCATGTGGTGTTATGATTTTGTTGACATCGGATTCTGGTTATGCTCCAAACTCCGGCCAATGAGGATTCATATGGGATCTCAAGCCTCTATCCAGTTTAAAGATGATAAAAATAGTAGAGTAAAATGAGATGAAGGGAAGAGCACAGGAACAACATAAGATTTAACGTGGCTCAGCCAAATCCAGATCATACTAGACCCTAAGTCCACAGGGTAAGTGATATATTTGCAAGATTACAATTAGTTTCCCCTTTGCTTTGACAGAGTTTCTGCACATAAAATTGGTCTCTTTCTTCCTTCTAACATGGTCTTCCTATTTATAGAAGGAGGAGGGAGACATGCATTAATTACAAGCTACAATTGTATTTACATCAGGCAATAAATAGAAAAGATAGTTGCAAGCTACAATTCGGCTGTTGCAAAACATAGGCTGCAGAGGTGGGGCCCTCCTGTTGGCTATAGATCTGAGCTTATAGCCGTTGTCTAGTGCTGTCTTTGTTATACGGGGCATCTAGCACCTTTGCGTTAGGGTTCCTAACTCGAGACATCTGTGAGGTGTTACAGAGGCAAGCTTGGTGCTGTTGTAAAGGGTTAACAAGCTCTAGTAAAAGGGTTGGCTGATCTCACGACTACCTCATTGGGTTACTATTCAGCAAGGTGTAGCTCGCTACGATGAAGTTTGCTAGTGAGGAGCCTGTTGGGGAGTAGTTTGCAAGGAAACTTGATGATCTCTATCCTCTGGCGAGTTGAAGTTCGTTATACTTCCTTCTGCATTGATTTTCACATACAACATCAGCCCCCCAACTCCTAGCTTGCTTAGCAGGCTGGGAGTTGAGACTCTTCGGCTCTCAGTCAGTCAAAATCTCTTTTCCAGAACTGTCGATTCATCCCTTCTAGGTCTCGTTTCTTATAATACATATCCAATAATTATGACTGAGCCAATTTAGCCTTTTTCAAGGCCATTTATGCGGGTGGTTAGGGGGGTTGAATCTGGACTCTTTGATGAACCGTTTCTTGCTTTATTTAAAGGAGAGGCCATCCTTCAGCCTTACCAAACAAAACAAACTATGTAATTTCCTGACAAACCGCCATTAGCATTTTGGCCCTTTACAGAGGTGTGTATGGTCTGCTGCATATGTAATTTGGGAGACTCGTCTTCTCCGATAACGTGGGGCATCCCCACATGGATCATAGATTGTGTCTTCTCGGCTCCACCGTAAGGCAATTCTTTAGCCGGCCGTGCCCCCGACACTTCCTAATCTAATTCCTTTAGGAGGTGAAGGTGGTCAGAGATAGAGGGATGTAGCACTGTCGCTGATCATGCATTAGAAGAAGAAGAGTTGTGGCGTGCCGACCTCAAAACGCGACCATCCATGGCCGGCTCTCTCTCTCCCCTTCTCTTTCTCTTTCTTTTTCCTTTATTCTCGCCTTATGATCTTTTCTTCTCTCTTTTTTTAGGGGCCTCTTTTGCTCCTCAACTAGCTTGTACTTAGGATTCTCTGATGTATTTTGCCTTGTCGAGGTCTTTTAATGAATAAAATCTACTTTTTTGTAATTTTTGTTTGTTGCCATTTTCCTTTGCAATACGCTTCGGTTTGAATTATCTGCAAAACTTATGCGTAGTTTAGAAAATAGCATAAGCTATAAACCAGAGCAACATCACCTTTAAGCTGCTTCTGCGGCCAAATGAATAAAAATATTAGTACGAAAATTATTAAATAATAAAATAGATTCACACGCAAGCTGTGGGTTTGATAATCCCATTGCCTTAAGGCGAATAAGAAATTCGTCAATTCATTACACTTCAGCAATGAAAGAGTCATGCTAGCATTGAGTTATTAAGAGTGTCTCCGTACCTCAGCGAGCGTGTAGCTATGCTGGCCAAGAAATTCGTCAATTCATTACACTTTAGCGATCACCAAGTCACGCTAGCGTTGAGTGTTTAAGAGTGCCTCTGCATCTCAGCAAGGGTGCAGCTACGTTAGTCAAATGAGTTTATTTTGAACGTCTCCACGTCTCAACGAGCACGAAGCTGCACTGGCACAATAAGTGTTTTTTAGTGTCTCCACACCTCAGCGACCACACAGCTGTGCTGGCACAATGAGTATTTTTTAGTGTCTTCACACCTCAGCAAACACGCAGCTACGCTGGCACAATGAGTGATTTTTAGTACCTCTGCACCTTAACGAGCATACAGTTGCGCTGGCATAGCTAGTGTTTTTTAGTATTTCCACACCTCAACAAGCACGCAGCTATGCTGGCACAATGAGTATTTTTTAGTGCCTCCGTACCTCAGTGAGCACGCAACTCAACTGGCTAAGTGTTCATCAATTCTTCTCTGGATTGAGCTCCAGGGGGCCTCAACTAAACCAAAGGTCATAGTTGGTAGAAAAGTCCTTTGCAAAGTTTTGGGGAAATTAGTCGCATGAGAGCTATGGATACTACAAATACTCAAAGGCAAGGAAAGGGGAACTAGCTGATATCAAACAGCTTTTAACAAAATAATCATATTTACATTCACCCTAAAATTTTGGAATACAATATCAGTATATAACTCAGGAAAAGCCCCCCGACTCTTGCTTAGCGCTAGGTTAAGGAGGTTGCCCTGTAGGTTGCACTACATATCCCCTCAAGCGACCTTTCCGAATCAAATCCTCAATTGTATCTCTGAGGGCTAGATGATTTGACATCCCATGCCTAGCCTTGTTATGATAGGCATAGAACTCGTCTCTGTTCCTTTGCCTAAAAGGAGTCCTTAAGGGCTTTGGCCTTCCGAAATTCTCCCTAACCTTTTCCGCCAAATAGATCCTATCTTAGGGATCTAAGAGCATGCTATACTACTTGAAATGGCTCAAGTACTGGAGCCGCTCATCCTTGGACCTTGTGGACTTCTTTCTCATTCGTTTGATGGTGGGGTCACCTTGATTTGTGTCACTCCTCCTCCTACTATGAGAGGAGTTAGCCTTTTCATCCTTCTTGTCAGACTTTTCGAAGCCGAAGGTTTCCTACCATTTAATCTACTTGGCAGCTCGCTCGTAGAACTCAGTAAGGTCTGTCACTGGGGACTTATACAGACTCTTGTATAGCTTTCTATCTTTGTGAAGCCCTACGAAGATGGTGGCCAACAAGGTTTCTTCAGATGGATTCTCCACTGAATTAGCTTTGAGTCTGAATCTAGTGATATAGTCAAAGATCGTAGCGAGGTGACAAGGGGCAACGAGCTATCTCTTCAATGCTCGATATTGACTAATGAACTTATGCTGACAGTCTTCCTAACTACCAATTGAGTGAGCTAGGAAGGCTTCTAAATCATGTGCGAGGCACACCACTGATAAGTGAAAAATGTACCAATAAAAATGATAAATATCACCTCTTAAATAGTTATTAGTTTGTGGTTTTTGCTTTACTTTTGT
>JANHAO010010460.1:0-17650 GCA_026873985.1 Saraca asoca
TCAAAAGATCTTTGTTAAATCAATCAATAAGGTGTATACAATTCCCCAACGGGAAAAGGGCAAGATCAATCTTTGCTTCCGCTATGTAAATTGTTTACCACGTTTTTATTACCTGTTTGGGACCTACATTGTTGTTCTACAAGCTTTTCTGTCAACAAAGCTTGTTCAAGCTTCATTTATTTGCCATGAGACAACTTATGTTTATATTTGTTTTTAGCTTGTCTCGCCCTATTGGCTTTACTTATACCCTGCTGATTAAAAAAAATATAATTGATGAGATGGTCTAATTATTTATAATATGTAGTTGAAAATAATATAAGGTAAGATGACCAAATTTATCTAAAAAGCCTTAGGTTGATACTACTTTACAAATTTATCCTATACTTGTTGATCGAGGAAGTTGTATTTCTCAAAGGCCTTGTCAACTGGTTCCTTCAGTCTTTCTAGTGCTCCCCTACAATTAAGACTTCTTTTCTCCTCCCTACATCGACATCAAAGGTGGTCTACAAGACCACACACATATAGATTATATTTATATATACACAAAAAAAAATTATTCTAAGAAGATAGTTATATATATATCTTAAATACAAATTAGAGATAAGTAATATATACTAAGACATCTTGCCAAATATTCTCCTTGATATCTTTTGGTACTTGTTTCTAGTGCTCAATATTGGTTGACATTCTCGTATGAGCCAACATTCAAGTATAACTCTTATATTTTGGACCCTTAGCCCCATTAACTTGACCCTTAGCATTGAAGTGAACCTCCATCTTCTCTCCTTTACTACGAATTGGGTTATTTCTTTCATAAAAGCATTACCCCTCATACCTCTCTCAATATGCTAAGAAGGATCCATATGGCTGTTTAAAAGGAAAAAAAGAATAAGAAGTTAGCCAACAAATGTTTCTAAAACTAAATGTACCATCATCTGTCAATGAAGAAAAGATAAGTATTTTTGAACTATATTACTCACTTTTAACTATATTCATACAAAACTATTATATTACCTTTATTCTGAATAGAAAATGACTTTTACGATTTTTATGGATAACATTTGATGATTTTGAATGGAAAGTAGTTACATTTAAAGTTTTGATTTTACTACATAAATTACAATGAAAATCTTAGACATATTCATATCCCCTTTGGCATGTGATATGAAATAGGGCATGCATGACTAGACATTCTATGCTAAGAAACACAACCAATAAATAAATCCTAATTGAGAATATTTTTGATAATCAAACTAAGAAACAAAAGACAAAAAAAAAGCTAAACCCTAAAAATATAAACCATCAACAAATAACAAAGTAGAAAAAGTAAAAAAAAAAAACTAACATAACTTGGCAAGGGAAAAATAAATACAATATAAGAAAAATGAAGTTTCATACCTCAATCAAAGATGGACATGAAATGTGATGATTCAAGACAACAAAGAAAATTGAAAATAGTGTAAACGAAAACAACAATGGTTTGAGAATGATATTGGATAAATGTTTTAGATTTGGGAAAGTAAATGAGAGTTAAGGAACAATTGACTTGTTATGTAAGAAGTCTGGACTTTAGACATTAGTTATTAAGAAGAAACTAATGTTTATTCCTATCCATCTATGTTGCTTATCATAAAAACTTGTCATAGAAACTTAAAATGTTGATTTTTTTTTTTATGAAAATGATTATACTAAATTTCATCATATTTATAAAAACACCATCATCACTTCATATATTCTTCCTACATTAAATTTTTTTTATTTGTTTTTTTTATTTTGTTTATACTTCGATCCTATATTAGCATCGACATCATTTTTCTCTTTAGTTTTCATTGTTCAATAAAAAATCGATGTTATTTCTTTAAATAGTCTATTTTAAAAGTAGACATCTAATATTATATGTCATAACATTTTTTTAATTAATTTTATCTATTTCATTATTTGGATAATTATATTATTATATTTTCACACATAATTTGTCTAAGGTTAACTATTTCTTGAAAGTTTTATCAATTAAATAATATTTAAATACTTGAATTATTTTATCAATTTAATAATATTTCAATAAATGAATTATTTTGCACATTAGATAATATCTAATTTTACAAAAATTTCTACAGATTGTGTTAATGATGTCAGTCTATGTTAAAAAATCGATGTCATTTCTATTTTTTAAATAACTTATACAAACTTGCTCCAAATTACATTTTTTCAAAAACATTAGAAAGAAAATTGTGATAGGAACTTTATTATTGAATTAAGCTTCTGAGTTGCTTACAACAAATCAATATTAAATTATTGAAACTTTTGAGATTCCTTGAAGCCTCTTGTTTAAAGGATAATCCATCCATATGCCCTATTTAAAGAGAAAAGGGAAACAAAGGTTAATCATTTATACATAAACTAATAAAAAAGTAAGAAAAAGGGAAAAATAAATTATAAACCTTCAAGAAAGCTTGAGAAGAATGATACTCAGTAATAATGCTTGTAATTTTTACTCTTACGAGTATACTACTTACCTTGGGAAAAGGAGTTTGAAAAGTTGGGCACATGAATTCCATTTCACAACATAAACAATCATTCAAAAATATTTTAAGTTGTTTAACTTATAGAATGAAACTCTTATGCTCTACTTTCAAACTCCTCTTCCCAAAAGTAAGATGCAATATGCTGGTTAATGAGAGAGGATGCATTGACCTTTTATAATGTGAGGAGATTTTAGACATAACTTATTTTTGTTGAAATCGATGTGAAATACCATATATTTATGTTGTTTTGCCAATTAAAAACTAACATCTAATATATGTTTCTTTGTATAACATAAAGTAAATGTGTTAAATTTATTTTGAATATTCTTGCTGTCTTGGTAAAATAGAAGAAATTAATGATAGTTTTAAAAAATAAAAAATTAATTATAATATTATCATATCAATAAATTAATAAAAAATATTTGACTATAATCAAATAAATCATGCATTATATTATAAACAAGTTCTTTGAAGTACAATCAAATTAATTAACAAAATTTTTTGACATCGTTTCTACATTTTGTAGTAGTGACGTCGGTTTTTGTTAAAAAACCAACCTTGTTTCTTTTTTCACAAAAATATTATTGTTGTATGTTTTATTTTGTTGGAAGGAATGATAGTTTCAATTCATGAAAAATGTTATCCAATTGCAAGCAATGGTATTGCAGCTTTAACAATAATATCGTTGTCTTGTTACAAGCAATGCTATAACATTTGCTTGCAAAAGTTAAACAACATTATTGTTAAAGATGCTATACCATTACTACAACAAGATAACAATATTATTACAGAAGCTGCAAGCATTGCTTGCAATAAGACAACACACATATCAAGTGCACCCATCATCCTTTTATTTAAAGGATCCATGCATATGTCATGTTTAAAGGGAAAAATGAAAAAGAAAAGAAAAATGAACTATAAACATTCATAGCAAGCTCGAATAGATGAAATTAAGCAATAAAAGAGAAAGAAAAAGGAAAAAATAAATAAACACTAAAAGTAAGCTAAAGCAGAATGAGGGTTAGGAAGATGCATTGACCTTTCATAATGTACCCAGACTTTATACGCTGGTTAATATGTTGGAACTGACGTGTAATATCATATATTTATGTTGGTTCTTGATATAAAATTGATGTCTAATCTATGACTTTTCATCTATGGGAAAATAAACATGATGAATTTATTTTGACTATTCCTATTGTCTTAGTAAAATGGAAAAAATGATTGATCATTAGAGAATTTTACAATTTCGTAGTCTTGAAAAGTGAAAAATGAATTGTAATATTGTCATATTAGTAAATTAGTTGTACATAAACAATTTGTTAAGAATTTAATTGATAAATTAATAAAAAAATTATTTAATTACATATTATAAATTTTTTTTAAGTATAATCATATAAGAATTTAATTAATAAATTAATAAAAAAAATTTGACAATTGAAGAGTCATAAATTTTAAAGATGGTTTAAACCTAAATATTGGTGCAAATTTAATAATTCCAAAAGCATGTTGATTCTTTAACTCAAATAATGACAAATGTGATATTGAGTTTAGATGTTGGTTGTCTAATAGGAACTAATGTTGTAATTTTCCTCATATTTACAAAAACCCTACCACACTTTTATATACGTCGATTCACCTTTCATCCAATATCTATTTACGATATTGTTTTTGCATTTTGTAATAGTATTTGAACTTTTTGGTTTCATAATGTTTCTTTTAGAGTTCTTTGTGACATTTGGAAGCTTGCTTCTAGTTGTATTCTTGCAATTGTTGTACCATCTTCTTAGCTTAAGTAGCTTTACTAACCCACACATCTTTCTCAGATATCAATTTCTTGTTCTTAGCGATCATTATAATGTGACTCTTGCACAACTGATGTTATATCACCTTATATCTTGCCTCCACTTTGGCTTGATAATCAATCGATTCATCAAACATGTGCATTGGTGGTTTGGGACCATGCACTTTAGGAGTGATAAAGCCCTTTCCTCTATTAGATTACCATAACATGTAGCTAGGAGAGGTTATGTTATTACATGAGCTAGCTTCCACGTGTCGCACGAACTTTCAAGCCTCAATTACCACTTTAACCTTTTAGGTTATATCTTTATCTTTATAGGAAAACTCTATATCTGATAATCCATGGGTTATCAAGATGAACTATTTAAACCTTGTTGACAGTCGATTTTGATAATCGATCAACGGAAGGTTCTGGTGCCCAAACTGCAATGTGATGATGATGGAGAAGACAAAAAAAGAAGGGTTCAAGGAGAAAGGAAGAGAAACTAGACAAAGTTTTTATCATGGTTTGGCCAAAGTCCAGATGACCTCTACATCCACGGTGGTTATCCTTTATTTTTTTCTTGGTTTTTCTTACATACAAGCATCAAACATGTGAAAAATCTTTTTTCTGGGCCGAGTCTCTAGATTTCTCTTCTTTCAATCTTCCGCCCCCTCTTATACATGTGGGAAAGCTACCAACTATAAACTATTGATATAAGATTATGATTACATTTGTACTATTCATTTAATGCTAGACACGGAGCAATAAATGCTAGGCAAATCATTGTCGGACTTTAAGGACTATTGTGCAGGTTGGCAAAGTATTTTAGGCTGCGTTTGTTAGATGTTAGCCATTTCCCTCGGCATAGAGGGGAGTTCACTGCTGCCACCAATATTTAGAACCTTCGAGGTCGTACTACTTCTTCAGCAGCCTTGCTCAGACTAGATCGTGCCTTTTTCATTTCGGGTCCTGATTCCTTGGGCTTCAGCCGACCTTTTATCGTTCAGCCCAAATAATGCCCATAACATTAGCCCTCCAACTCGTAGTTCACCTTGCAGGGTGAGAGTTATTAATTCATTTTTTCGAGGAAGTGACTTCTATCCATGACGTGACCTTCCATAGATAGCTGATCCTGGGTAGAAGATGACCTGATTAGTCGCATTCTTGTACTAGGCGTGCTGGAGCGATTTGATTAGTAGCTTTGGAAGCTTAGTGCGTAATGCACCAGGTGTGCCTGAGCTTGCTCTGGAGCCTTAATGGGCAATGTACCAGGTGTGCCTAAGCAGTATGATTAGTAGTTCTGGAGGCTTAGTGCGTAATGCATCAGGTGTGCCCGAGCTCACTCTGGAGGCTTAGTGCGTAATGCACCAGGTGCGCCCTAACTCACTTTGGAGGCTTAGTGCACAATGCACCAGGTGTGCCTGAGTGGTATGATTAGTAGCTCTAGAGGCTTAGTGCTGAGCTCGCTCTAGAGGCTTAGTGCGTAATGCACTAGGTGTGCTCGAGCGGTATGATTAGTAGCTCTGGAGGCTTAGTGCGTAATGCACCAAGTGTGCCTGAGCTCACTCTGGAGGCTTAGTATGCAATACACCAGGTTTGCTCGAGCGATATGATTAGTAGCTTTGAAGGCTTATCCCTCGAGTTAGATCCAGCACAGGTTAACTCAAGGTTGGTCAGTGGTTGCTAGCAGAGGATTGCTTGAGGACTGAGGGTGCCATTTGTCTTATCCTCAGCAAGGTTTTGAAGCGTTTCGATTCACGCACATCTCTTTGATTTTATTTTTTTGATGCAATGATGGCTTTTGTTCAGAGCACAGGGTTCTGCCTTTAATGCTAACATTTATTGATCCGTCAGATTATGGGTTACACAAGGAGTTTTGTATCCAACAGTTCAACTTTTTCAAATTAAAATCGGGAAAGTTTCCCCTCTTTTTATTTTTCATTACTCACAAATTTTGTATACTTTTTGTTTCTCCCTTATTCCAGAGGTCACACACCTTTCTTCTTCCAGTCCCTTCCTTGCTTTCAGGTTCCATTGAGTTAAGCCTCGGTCATCAGACTTCTACGCCCCTTTGTTTCAGAGCAGTCAATCAAGGTGAGTCTTTTTTCCCCCTTCTATTTTGGCATTTTTACATTTTTGGTTCTGGATTTTATGGGGTTATGTTTGTTGTTGTCAGGAAGCTGGGGCAAAGGTGAGTCTGTTCTATTTTTCTGATTAGTGTTTAGGGTCTTGGGTGGCGACAAAAATTTCTAATTCTTAAGCATTTTTGGCTTATCGTGCAGAGCCTTCGTTTGTGTCATGGAATTTGGGTAGTCTAAGGTGATGGTCATTTCCTCTTTGGGTTGAATAGCTACCTGATTATTTATCTTTCCTTTATAGATGTCTCAGCCCCATAGACGCCGCCACCACATAATAGTTAGTGAGGAAACCGAATCCGAGGGGAGTGAGGGAGCACCTCGTGTCATTGGTGATGCCGTTTCTCATAGTGGCGAGGTCGCTAGTGGCTCCATAGCTCGTGTTGAGTCGAAAGGATCCAATGCCATCCCTTTTTTCAAACATTTCTGCTCTACCATCAAACCAAAGGAGGTGGGAGGAATCGCAGAAGCGTACCTCCTCCCAAGAGGCTGTCACGTTATGGTTCCGTCTTGTGACGATCACGCCGCATTCCCTCCTGATCGCTTTACAGCCATCAGTGTCCACCATCTCAACGCGGGCTTGCATTTCCCCATCTTGCCATACCTAATCGACTTTTTGAACGAGCTAGGGCTCACATCAGCGTAGCTAACCCCTAATGCATATTCCTCCTTAACATCCCTCGCACTGACTCATCTTCAGAATGGCCTCCGTCCTCCCAGCTTGAGTGTTTTTTGCTACCTTTATAGTATCAAGAATCTCAGGAGACAGGAGGGCTTCTACTATCTTTCTCATCATCCTTTTCAGTACAAGAAATCGTTACCCCAGAGGGATGCTTGTGGGAAATCCAATGTAGGGCCATACAAGACTCATTGGTTTTATGTGTCCTGCCTGTCATTGAGTCATCTTCGTCATTTTTCATTTATGGAGAATCCGGGTGAGCGAGTTAGAGAGGGTACTTTTTAACGTATTTGTTTTAGCTCTCATTTAACATTTTGCTATGTTTTCTGCAGAGGGAGTCTGGAAAGAGAGGCCGGAATTGAGTGCTACCAAGATCAAAATTTTGGATTAGCTCTCAGTGTCTGCCTATACCCCTAACATAGATAGATTTAACGAGGAGCTTTTACAGGATTACAATCTTTCTCCCGCGCTTGGAGCCAATCTTATTAACAGTTCACATGACATCGGGGTCCACCGATCAAAAGAAGTCCCTTCAGTAGACTTCGACGTAAAACAACTATGAACTGTGTGAACCTTGTGGATCCTCCTGTGAGGTCCAAGCGACGCGCTCCCTCTACCTCTGCTTGCGCTGATTGACCTACCTCTTCCATATCTGCTCCTAAGCTTGCCCCGATTGGCCTGTCTTCTTCTTTTATAGCTGCTCTTGCACTAGCTCGACCAACCCCTTCATTCAATCTGACAGTGGCGGAGGAGACTCTACTTTTTCCAGGTCTAGATTCTCAGCTAGGAACGTTAGAGGGGGAGACAGCAAGGTCTTCATGGCTTGGAAGTGATGTTCCTATCGGACTTGCTTTGAAGAGGCAGCGGATTGACAAGGTGAAGGAGGTCACCACTGATAACCTGCCACAGCTTGGAGATGTCATAGGACACTTAGCCAACGGATTGGGAGCTAAGATCATGGCCCTTTACAATGTCGGTCATAACAATGTGGGTCAGATCCTAGGGTCCAATGCGGTGCTCTTGGAGGGCGATGAAGTCCAGGGTAGTGTTCTGATGGAGGTCTTGGCTAGTCATTGTTTGCTGGTTAGTGTCGTTCTCTCTTTATTTTTGTCGTCCTCTGATTATGTTATGACCTTTTCATTATTTTCTCTAGGGGACCCTCGTGGCCATCGAACAGAGGAACGCATGCCTGGAATGGGAAGAAAAGAAGCATCGACTTGAAGCTAACCTCACCGCGGCTACTCAGGAGGTGACTGAGCTGAAAACAAAGTTAGAGGATAACGAGGCTCAACTACAGGAAGCCAAAGTCGTGGTGAGGAGAGCTGAAGAATCTCGCACATGCGAGGTAGCTAAGTTTGCTCTTAGGCTTCGCGAGACTCATGACGAGCTTCAGAGGAGCAGGGAGGACATTCTCTCCCTGACCCGAGGGGTTGAAAGTTTTCAGAACTAGCTCAGGGCCGCTGCGGAGAGGACTGCCCGCACACTGGAGAGAGCAAAATAAGTTGGGGAGGCCTCCAAGTGCACTGTGGAATGAGCCATCAATGCCGAAGCGGAGGCTGCTAAGGCGAAGGATAAGGCTTCTGCTATGGCTGAACAAGCTCAGCAGGCCGTGATTGTTCGCACTACTGAAAGCTTTATGTATACTTTATGGTTGAACCGTCCAGACCTTGATTTTTCTTTCTTTGGTAGGGAGATTGAGGATATTATCCATGGTTTTATTGAAGATGCTAAGGCGGCTTCTTCTCCCAGCACCAAGGCCGCTGGTGACTCTTCAGTCGGGGATGTGATACAGGTTATAGATGCTTTGCCTGTGGAGGAGTCGATCGCAGAAAGACCTGAGGGTCGAGTCTCGAAAAACTTGCCCGTTGGGCTTTTAAGCCCCCCAAGCACTCAGGGTCCAACCGAAACAGAGGCCCCAGCATCGTAGAGTCTTGGCGAGTTCTTTTTACTATTTCGCATTTGTATGTGGCTTTTATCCCACAAAAGACATTCTTTGTAATGGATATTTTCCTTTTTTATTTCCGTCTCTTTTCTGAATGACCTAACTTTTCAAGGCCCGCACACTACTATCAAACATAATCAAAAATATTTCCAGAAAGGATATAACAAGAATTTAATTTAAAACTCAAATAGGTATTTACATTCGTGGAAATTCAATACTTGATTCATTGGTAATATGGTTGGAGATGCTCGGCATTCCAAGTCTGGGGAAATACAGCCCCTTCAACGTCCACCAAGCGATATCCCCCAGCCTTCAATTTTTCTTTAATGACGTACGGACCTTCCCAATTTGGGCCTAGTGTCCCTTCTTTGGGGTCGTGGCCTTCGGGCTGAACGAGGCGTAGGATGAGGTGGCCTGGTTTAAAACTTTGAGCGCACACTTTTTGATTAAAATATGGCATGACCTTCTGCTGATAAGTCGTAATTCTCATGCATGCTTTGTCCCTTTTTTCTTCAACGAGGTCCAGACTGGTAGCGAGTAGTTAGTTGTTTTCCTCAGCATTGAAGGTAGCTCTTCGATGCGAGGTCACTTTGTGTTCCACTAACAATACGGCCTCGGCTCCGTAGATCATTGAGAAAGGCATCTCTCCTATGGTGCTACAAGCTGTGGTGCGGTAGGCCTATAGGACTTTTGGCAGTTCATCTACCCACGACCCTTTTCTCATTTCCAGCTTCTTCTTCAAGGTTTGCTTAATGATCTTGTTTATTGGCTCTACTTACCCGTTAGTCTATGGGTGATCCACGAATGAAAAACTTTTTAGGATTCCTAAACTATCACAAAATTGGGTAAATTGTTCACTTGTGAATTGAGTCCCGTTGTCGAATACTATTTGATGAGGGATACCAAATCGATAGACAATGTTGTTCTAAACAAACTTCTCGATCTGGGAAGAAGAAATCTGGGTCAATTCCTTTGCTTTTGCCTATTTGGTGAAATAGTCTACTGCCACTACAGCATATTTGTAGTTCCCGCGACTTGCAGAGAGGGGGCCAATCAAATCAATTCCCTATATTGCAAATAGCCATGGGTTGATCATCTATTGGAGGTAGGTTGGGGGAGCTTGGGGGACCGCAACGAATCTCTGGCATTTGTTGCATCTCCGGACGAGGTCATTCGCTTCCTGCTTCATAGTTGGCCAAAAATAGCCTTGCCGGAGGGCTTTTCCAGCTAAAGATAGCCCCCCAGCATGGTTTCCATAACGACCGACATGTATCTCTTTCAAAATGAGATCACGCTTAGGGCCATCTATGCATTGCAAAATGGGGCCTACAGGCCTCTTTGGTAAAGCACGTTATCTATGATGCAATATCTAGTGTCCCGGAACTGTACATGGCGGGCCTCTAACTTATCTTCTAGAAGCTCGCCATATCGTAGGTAGTTTAGGATAGGGTTCATCCAGGAACTTGGAGCCATGGAAATAGACATCATGGCTACTTCTCGCTCGATGCTAGGAAGCAGGAGGATTTCGACAGGTATCGTGCCTATAAACTCGGTATCCTTTGTTGTAGTGAATCGGGCCAGAGCGTCTGCGTGTGCATTCTAAGCTCATGGGACCTGACTGATCTCGAACCTTTGGAACCCGCCAAGCAGTTCCTGAACCTTTCGCAAATGAACTACCATTTTCGATCCTTTCACTTAGTACTTCCCCTTTACATGGCAGACTACCAGTTGTGAGTCGCTAAAGACTTTCAGATTTTCAGCTTGCATTTCCTTTGCAAGGCGAAGCCCTGCTAGGAGTGCCTTATATTTAGCCTCATTGTTGGTTGCTTGGAGTTCAAGTCTTAGGGCGTAGGGGATTTTGTGCCCCTCCAGACTGATTAATAGAACTCTGGCTCCCGCCCTATGCTTACAAGAGGACCCATCCGTGTAAAGCTCTCGCCATAATTCTGTAGAAGTTTCTGTCTCCTCCGCCTCAGGTCCGATAAATTCAACAATGAAGTCAGCTAAGGCCTGTCCCTTAATTGCCACCCTTGATTTGTAATGAATGTCGAACTAGGCTAACTCAATTGCCCATTTGAGCAAGCGACCTGAAGCATCTACCTTTTGGAGGGTGTGCCTCAAACGATATCGCGTCGGGACCTCGATTGAGTGGGCCTAGAAATAAGGCCGCAGTTTCCTTGAGGCAATGACGAGGCCATACACGAGTTTCTCCATAGGGGTATAGTTTTACTCAGCACCGATAAGTCTCTTACTCGCGTAATAAACGGGCAATTGGGCTCCGTTCTCCTTGTCGACAAGGGCCACGCTAATAGCATGCTGTGACACTCCCAAATAGAGGATGAGTTTATTGCCCTCTTAATGCTTCAATAGGAGCGGGGCTTTGCCTAAGTATTCCTTCAGCTAAACGAAGGTGGCTTCACACTTTTCGGTCCATTCAAAGCACCTTACCTTTCTTAGAGTTTTGAAAAAGGGCAAGCACCTGTTCGTCACCTTGGAGATAAATCAATTTAGAGCCGTAACCCGACCAGTCAGGGTCTGGACATCTTTAACCCTACTCAGGGACCTCATATCGATAAGCGCTCTAATCTTCTCGAGTTTGCTTCTATGCCCCTTTCATTTACCATAAACTCGAGAAATTTCCCCGAGGCTACTCCAAACGCGCACTTGAGAGGATTCAATTTCATCCGATATTTTCATAAAGTCTGAAACATCTCTTCTAGGTCATTCACATGATCCGAGACCTATTTGGACTTCACGAGCATGTCGTTCACATAGACCTCTATAGTTTTCCCGATTTGATCTTTAAACATCACGTTGACCAACCGTTGATATGTTACCTCAACGTTCTTAAGCCCGAAAGGCATCACCTTATAGCAATACAATCCTCTGTCCATGATGAATGAGGTGTGTTCCTCATCCCAAGGCTCCATGGGAATTTGATTGTATCCGAAGTACACATCCATGAAGCTGAGGAGTTAGTGTCCCGCAGTAGCGTCGACAAGCTGGTCGATCCTTGGTAGAGGGAAACTATCTTTTGGGCAAGCCTTATTCAGGTTCGTGAAGTTGATGCACGTTCTCCATTTCCCATCCTTCTTCCTTACTAGGACAGGGTTGGCTATCCATACGGGGTAGCGAGCCTCCCGAATTAATTCATTTGCTAGTAGTCTATCCACCTCCTTTTTCAGTACGTGGGAACACTCTGTTGTTAGTAGTCTCCTTTTTTGCCTGATCGATTTGTGGTGAGGGTCGATGTTCAGCTTATGTGATGCAATTCTGGGGTCGATCCTACCATGTCCTCATGGCTCTAAGCGAAAACGTCTAGGTTTGCCCTAAGAAAGCTTATCAGTCGATTTTTCATGTTCGCAAGCAAGTTTTTTCCTAGCTTGAAATGTTTTCGATCATCCACGTCATTGATTCCAACCTCTTCGAGCTCCTCAACTGGCCTGATCTCCTTCTCCGCTCCCCAGTCATGGGGGTCGAGGTCATGGCTGATCTTGATGGAGTTCAAGGCATGGGGTTCCTCATGGGGAGCAACGTTCGCTCCTTTGCCCTTTCCTCCCAGTTTAATGGCATCCTCATAACACCGTCGGGCTGCGTACTGCTCACCCTGTACACATCTGACTCCGTTCGAAGCAGGAAATCAGACAATTAAAGTTCTGGTGGACATAACCAGGTCTAGATCATTCATTGCTAGCCGTCCCAGGACTACATTATAGGCTGAGAGGCAGTCTATAACCAGGAAATCTGCCAAAATGGTCGATTGACAGTCCTTATCCCCCAAGGTGATAGGGAGCCTGACTCGTCCTACAAGGAATATCGTATCTTCGATGAAGCTAAAAAGGGGATCAGGCGATGACTCGAGGTTGCTCCGGGTCAATCCCATCTAGTTGAAACATTTCTTATACATGACGTTGACTGAGCTACCAGTGTCTAACATGATTCTTCACACCTCGACGTTACCAATCTTGGCCCTGATGACTATAGCATCATTATGGGTAGACTGGACACCTCGTTCATCATCGTCGACGAAGGTAATGCATCTGGGAGGCACCCTTGCCTTCTTAACGGGCCTGTCAGGTTCGCAGCCTACAGATATAACTCACATTCCACATATAATGCTCTCGTGAGCTTCGTGAAGTCCCCACAATATGTGGCCCTCCGTGAATGGTGTAGATGGTTCTAACCACAGTCATTTGTTTGGGTTCGGCCCTAAGGGAGGTCGTTCTGTGTGTTATGGAGATTGCCATCTTGATAATCGTACCACATAATCTCTCAGAAGACCCCTACAAATGAGATCCTCGATCGCATCCTTAAGGTACTTGCATTCGGAGGTGGTATGCCCTATATCATTATGATAGGCACAGAACCTATTTAGATCCCTATATTTCGAGGGGGTTAGCAATGATCTGGGCCGTCCGAAGTTCTCTTTATGTTTTTCTAGAGCATATATCCTCTCTGGAGTGTCGAATAGGATGCTATAGTGATTATAGTGACCTTGAATCTCAGGCTACCTTGTTCTTGCTCTTTTTGTGGATTAGACATCCACGTTGTTTACTTGGCCTAGTCCGCTCCTGTTGTGACTACTCCTCTTTCCTTCTTTGTGGGGGGCCGAGCTACTAGGCTCATTCTTTTGTCCGCATCCTTTAAAACCAAAGGTTTCCTTCCACCGGGTCTCTTTCATAGCCCGTTCATAGAACTCCTTCAGATTCTTCATTGGGGGCTTGTATATGCTTTCATATAGCTTTCCGTCCCTATGCAATCCAGTCGAGATCACTGTCAGGATGCTGTCATCAGAAGGGCTTTCCACATTACTGATTTCATATCGGAATCTAGCAATGTAGTCTTTCAATGACTCATTTTTCCTCTGGAAAATCGTTGCTAGATGATAGGTTGGTACGAGCTTCTTCTTGAGAGCTCTATACTGATCATTGAACTTATTTTGGCACTTCTCCTAACTATTAATGCTGCAGGTCAGGAGACTCTTGAACCACTTCCGTGGCACATCCCCGAGAGTTATTGGAAAGACCTTACACTTAACTAGAGAGTTGCTGGACTGAAGGTCCATTTGTATGTTGAAAGCATCCAGGTGATCATAAGGATCTCCTCTTCCATCATATGGTGGGATGGTCAGGATTTTGACATGCTAGAGGAGAGGTTCCGATTGTATCTCCCTGGAAAATGAAATTCTTTCCTCGTAGCGACCCAATTGATCCTAGGCCGAAGGGCACTTTTCTAACTTTCGTACCCTCTATATTAACTCCTCAATCATCTGTTCATGGGCCTTAGATCACTGGTCCTTGTCGCTATAGTGGCACACACTTGAATCTTTGGTACGACATGAGCTCTTAGCTTGCTGGTTTCCTTTATCCCTGTGAGCTCGTCGTTCTCCCATTCCACATTGTGAGCTGGAGGAATGATTCATACTAACTATTTGGGCTCCTTTCCCGGCTGGCTGTTGCTTCTATGCTGGCATTTTTTATCGCGGCTATGGGGTTGCCTCTGTGATGGGGGTAGCCCCGCCTTGTCCCTGGACCCTTTGGGCGTACACCTATGTTAACACCTCGACCGCATTGGCAAGTCTCTTCATTGTGCCCTCGAATGCTTCATGCCACTGGCGTAAAGCCTACACACCATCGGCCTTCAGAAGGACGGAGGAGGTGCTTGCCAAGACTGGGTGTTCTCCTTCGAGCATGTTTCATCGATGTTCCCCCTGACCATCCGGTTGGTTAGCTACAGTGCCTGAGCTCTTGGTTACTCTTCCCTTTGCCATTATACTCAATTAATGAAGAATGTGAGAGCAGTTTGGTCCCACCGGGTGTGCTAAAATGTTGACGGTAGATTTTGGTAATCAGTCAATGAAAGTTTCTTGTGCCCAAACTGCTATGTGATGATGACAGAGAAAAAAGGGTTCAAGGAGAAAGGAAGAGAAACCAGACAAAGTTTTTATCGTGGTTCAGCCAAAGTTCAGATGACCCCTACGTCCATGGTGGTTATCCTTTATTTTCTTCTTGGTTTTTCTTACATACAAGCATTAAACATGTGAAAAATCTTTTTTCTTGGCCAAGTCTCTAGATCTCTCTTCTTTCAATCTCCTGCCCCCCTCTTATACATGTGGGAAAGCTACCAACTATAAACTATTGATATAAGATTATGATTACATCTGTACTATTCATTTAATGCTAGATGCGAAGCAATAAACGTTGGATGAATCATTATCGGACTTTAGGGGCTACTGTGTGGGTTGGCAAAGTATTTTAAGCTACGTTTGTCAGATGTTAGCCATTTCCCTCAATACAGAGGGGAGTTTGCTGCTGCCGCCAATATTTGGAACCTCTAAGCTCGTGCTGCTTCTTCAGCAGCCTTGCTCGGACTAGATCGTGCCTTTTTCATTTCGGGTCCCGATTCCTTGGGCTTCAGCCGACCTTCTATCATTCAGCCCAAATAATGCCCATAACAAACCTTAATTATCTTCTAACCATAGTAGGCGCATAGCTTGTTATACCTTAAAGACCAATGAGTAGGATCCATGGTTTCTCTCCACATTTTGTACAAGATTGGAACATGATGCATCTATGGAGCTTTCCATAAGATTTATCCCATCTCTTTAAAGTAATTGATCCATTGACTTTTCACTGGTGTCTTACACAGCCATTTCACAATGCTGGATTCTTGTAAAAGATTCTTGTTTGAATAAATGTGCAACCTAAATTCAAACTTATGATACTGAAAGTAATTTAAGCAAGAGATGTGGTTATCATTCATATTGCTAACAATTGCGCACATCCATAAAATTTGCCTTTTCCTTCCATAGTACAATGGTTGAGGGACCTAATTATTTCTACCAAGATTGTTGGGACATGATTGACATTATGTTGGATTTTCTCAAATAGCTTAATCATATGACCATCAATGTATCCTTTTACTTTAGGAAACAAAACTAACCTATAAACGGCTAGACCTATCATGACTTGGCCTTGTTCATTGGCAATATGCTATTGGATGAATTTCATCAAGTAATTAGATGACAGGCAATAGTTGTCATCTTTCTCTTTCATATGTTTTTTTTTTCAATTTACTCATTTTGACTTTCATTAACTTTGACAATTACCTCTTATCTCATTTTCTATCTTGAAAATACACTTTATCTTTTACTATATTTCTTATGTCAAGTAGCTCGTTGTACTCTTCAATGGTTGGGGTCATGTCATGCTGCTAGAATGTGAAGCAATGACTTCAGCATAGATGTATCAATCGGAACAAACAAAAGGTATGGTAGGTTTCCATACTTGCCTTAGAATTAGTCTTTCTTCTCCATATGGGGCCAAACTTGCATAAATACTTTTAGGTCATTCTATTGAAAGTCAACCGTCTTGATTTCAGGCAATTAGACAATTTTCGTTTGGTTAATGTAATCCCTTTCTCTTGTTGCGTAGTCTTTAAATCTTGTATTACCTTCGATTGATTATCAAACCCTGCCATATTTCCAACTGAGGTCTCACCCTTTTTCATGTTTCCAATGTGAAGTAGTGGGTATAATAACTTTTTGGCGATATTTATACATAATTGAATCATGAAGTGATATTTATACATAACTGAATCATGAATGCAAAATGCACAAAAAACATAACAAAGAAAATGTTAGTAAATTGCTATGAATATAGGAAAATGAGCAAAAATTTAAACGTTTTGGAAATTTTTTTCTAAAAAAATAGAATAAAATGTTTACAAATTCTAAACACAATTATATTTTTTATCCTTTTCCCATTGTACTTTATTTGGATTTATGACTTTACAATTGAGAATTCAAATAAAGGAAAATTACATTAATCCTGTAAGGCCATTGTATCATTTTTAGAAATAAATTCCATATTCTATATATATTAAAAATAAAAAGATCAGGGATGGAGCATTCTCTCATATGTCTAAGAAGGTAACAAGTATGCGTAAGCTTGCCTCAATTAGTGTTGATTTTGACATCTAGTACCTAATGGCTAAAAGTTCTCAAATTATTCTTACTATCGCCATTGAAAGGCTAGTAAGAACTTCAATCTTCACCCATAATAGGATTCTAATGGAAATGTTTCAATTTGAGTGGGGGGTGTTTCATTGGCCTACATGGAGTGTGACAGACTCGCGAAGGCATCGTTACTTTGCCCTTTAATTAATCCAGTAAGGTTTTTAAGAGCCCGAGTCTAGAGTTCATGTGTGTAAGTGATCGTACACAATGTGTGAGAGAGAACTTATACACCAAATCATATTCATAACAAACCACACCAAATAAATAAATAAAGCATGTAAAAGATATTAAAAGAAAAAAAGAAAAACATGAAATAAAAATTAACAAGTAGGTAGACAATAATAAGCCAAATGGAAAACTCCAAACGATAGCAAATAAAACATGATAGCTAAATCCCGATTGATCCATAGCAGAGTCACCAAGCTATCGCAACGTCCCTAACGGCGGCAGGCAACGTGAATGGGTAGACCCTGTGCATAAATATTAAGGCCCCGTTTGGTTCAACCTATGGAAACGGAAAGGGAATGGAATCAGATAAGGAAAGGAAAGGGAATGGAATCTGTTAT
>JANHAO010010461.1:0-17640 GCA_026873985.1 Saraca asoca
TATATATATATATATATTATAAAATTATGACACTTGTAAACTTTATCTCTCCTAACAAGTCTTCGTTAGCAAGTCCTTTTGATTGTATCAAAGGATTTAAGGTAATAATCCTAATATTTATTTTGGTTCTATTAAAAAATTTAAGGTGGCCTATATGTATTATTCAATAATTATTAAATAATTAGGTATATCGTATTTATCAAATTTCTTAATATCCCCCGTCTAATTAGTTATAAATAAATACAAGAGGAAAAATTATTTATATATATATATGTTGGGATTAATTGACATCACTCTAAGACTTATGCTTTTATATTAAATCTGAATCATTCATTATCTTTTCATCTAAAGACTATTAACCATCCAATTTAAAAGTGTAGTTGGATTTTAATGATTAAAAAAAAAATTATTGTGCTATTGAAACATTTAATCACCTTCTCTCTCTCTCTCTCTCTATATATATATATATATATATAGGTACTCTTAATTTATTAATTTTTTTCTTTTCTCCTAATTTTTTATGTTTTCTCTCCTATAATGAAATAACAAAATAATTTTTTTTCTTATTAGGTCTTATAAAACTATTTAAACATATAGGGTAGTCAAATTGGAAAAATATTAATTATATTATTTATTATATAAAATATGATAAAATTTTATTTTCATTAATTTATATATAACAAATTAAAGAAATAAAAAACTACTTAAATTACTTTATTGTAAAACAAAACAAATTATCTTGCTTTTGCTAGGAGCATTTCAAATAAAAAAGATATTTTATTTTTATCTTTTTTTTTCTGATTTTAGAATTTTATATGAAAGGCGGTTGAGCAAAGAAACAATAACATTATATTTTTCATTTAAAAAAAGAAAAATGACCCTATACTTACCTGTAAAGGAACATCATTAATAATGGAATAATAAACTTTATTATGTAGCTTATTTACAAATTAAAACAAATATAGTATATATTGAAAATTCTAATAGGATTTATTTGATTTTGGATAAGCAAAATTAAAGATGAATTTTGGTTTATGACGGCCACAAATATGCTATTTTTCTTGCTATTATTTTTAGTTCAGGTTTCTTTAAATTATATTTATTCTCTTTTTTGAAAATCATTTATATATAATTTTATAATTTCATTAACAATTAACTACTCTACATTTCACAAAAGAAATATTTTTATAAGATCTAGTAAGAAAAAAATTATTTCTTATTTAACTGTAAAGAGAGAAAACATAAAAAAAATGAGGAGAGAAAAAAAAGAATTAATGAAGTAAGAGTATTTAAGAGAGACAAAAGAAGTAATTAAATACTTCAGTATAATCATTCTCTTTTGTAATTAATTTATTTTATACTTTTAAATTAAATTATTTATAATCATTAGATAGAATGAGAATGAATGATTCAGATGTGTGTGTACATATAATATAATATAATATTAATGGGGCTATTGACTACGAAGTCTGATTTTGTCAAATTCCTGTTAACTAAGATCAGTTCTTAAACCCCCAACTGCTTTCTGGTTAACAAAATGGAGGATGAGGAAGATGACAAAGATGGTGAAGAGAAAGAACAACAATGGCAGGAAATATTTTTAATATAGTTCGACTAAAATTAGGCAATATTAGTCCCTACGTTCACGATAGCTTTTATTAATCTAAAGGAAATTCTACATAATTTCAATATAGCTCTTTCAGCTTAGTTTACAAGGATCCTCCTTCTCATATTTATAGAGATTAGGAGGTTATAAATGTAATTTTATATGTTATAAATAAATTATATCAAATATTAAATGTACAAGACAGCCAGTATAAACTCCTACAAATCAGCTTCTGTAGGCTACTTTCTATGTGGTAAGTCCTTTGTTTATGGGCTGATGTAAGCTTGTCTGATGCTTTGTCTCGTTGAGCTTTTTGGCTAGGCAATGTGCCTCACCTCATGAGCTGAGACCCTTGGCTCAGGGTCGCTGCTAAGCTTTATTTAGCAAGATCGGGTTCACTTACAACAAAACGAGCTCGTGCGAGATTAGTTGTCGAGTATGCCAGCCTAGACTTAGTGTCCTTAGCCTTAGTGAGTTAGACTCCTTTTGCTTGGACCTAGCTTCTTCTAAGCCTTTACTGGTCTACTTTGTGAGACCGAATTTTGCCCATAACATAAGCCCTCCAACTCTTAATTTGCTTCATAAACTGGGAGTTGCGATTTTTTTTTAGCAGTCAAAGTCTTTGCTCTGCTGCATTATCATTTTAGAATTCAATTCCTTCATTTCATCTGCTTTAGGCCATACCTCTTACTGTGTATAATCTATGGTCGTTAGCGTGGAAGCCTTATTTCCTTTGGATCATTCAATCTAGAACGTCCAATTGTCCTTTGGGTCATTCACTGAACCTGGACTAGTTTATAAAGCCTAAGAAGCTCTTCTTGCTTCTTCATGGAATAATCTAATGGATGCTTTAGTTAATCCCCCATATTTCTAATAGTTCGGCTTTCAGTGAAGCACTTTAAGGCATACATGGTCTGTTACAGTATATAAGGAGGCATGAATGGCCTGCTACACGTGACTTCCCTACATAACTCTTCTTGTTAGCTATTGGAGAGTCTTTTGCAGATCTTGGATTATTTCTTCATGATTCTACCATGAGATTCAATCTTGCCAGTCAGACTCTTAAGCACTTTTTGAATTGCTTTGGATGCGAGTCAAGAAAGGAGCCACTGGCTAACGAGGGCTATAAAAAGAAGAAGATTAAGGAGCAGTTATGCTCATTGATCCTTCAGTCGGTTGGAGTTTACCTCCCAAAGGCCAGTTCTCTTCTTCTTTGTGGAAGCAATAGTTGTAAACTTTATGCTTTAACCTAGTACTTCCAATCTTCTTATGTAAATTTACCTGATTGAATGAGGCTTTTTAATGAATGAGTTTTCTTTGTAACTCTTGAATGCTATATCGAGTCTTTTGTATGTTACAGATGATAACATATATTCTTGTAAATCATAGCTGAATAAGATATTCATATGACCAATCAGCCATATTCAATTAATAATAAATCTCTACATCTGAGTGCCTTTATAGTCAATAAGTAAGGTTTAGGCAGCTCACATGTAAGCTACACCTAGAAAAAGGACCGTATACGAGTTGTGAGCATTTGGTCACATGAGAGCTACAAGTATTTGATCGCATGAGAGTTTCACCTTACAGACTACACCACAACAATTTTATTACTCAATGGGTGGTATAAGTTTGACTCTACCAGTAATCTCATTGCTAAAGCTCACTGCAGTTTCATTACTTAGCGAAACAGTAATCTTATTGCTCAGTAGGTAATTAAGTTTATCTCGCCATCATCGCACCTTAGCGATTTCATAACTTTTCACTAGATTTGAGTATTTAATGGTGTCTTCATGTGTGAAGTATTATCTATTTTGGAAGTATCAACAGGGTAAGCCTTATGCCATCTCACCCCTAGATGTTGTCTATTTTAGATGTATCGACGGGTAGGCTTTGTGCTGTCTCACCCCAGATGTATTCGCATGATTTTCTCACCCCCGAATGTATCTGTATGATTTTGTCCCATTGGGGTGAAGGTCATTGCTCTCCTTCTCCCTAAAAAAAAGGTGCCTTTACTGAAGGATCTGCTCGGTCCAAGAGGAAAAAAAATTTCAAAATTTTTCCAGTGAAGAACACTCATGGCCAAATAAACCCACTCCAGGATCCATTGGATTGAGGCTTCAATGTATCATATACATCAAATACAAAGTAAGAGGAAGTAAGACTAACCTTTAATCGAGCTCCAAGCACAGCAGAAACATCTGAATCTTCTAGTCACCAAGCAGCACACATGCACTGCCTTTACCGAAGATCCACGTCGGAGAAGATCTTAGATGGCCTCCTCAGCTTCTCTACTTGTGCTAGCAAGTCTTTGGAAGTTGAAAGGATCAAGATGGACGATCGAAACTTGCTAGAATGCCGCCAATGCCACCTTCCTTCTTCACCGTTAGACAAGGCCAAACCCATAGGAGAAATTTTCTCCTCTTACCGAAATACTTGGCCAAATCAAGGGAAGAAGATGAGAGCACACCGGAACCATTTCGGCCTTCCTCCTCCTGTCCGGTGAACTGAACACACGTCGAGGTGGAAGCTCTCTCTCTCTCTCTCTCTCTCTCTCTCTCTCTCTCTCTCGGCTCCTCCCTCTTCTCCTCACGTCCATGTGTGTGTATGTGTTTTTTAGCCGAACTCAGCCAAACAAAGAGGAAGAAGAAGAAGTGCCAAAACGGCATCGTTTTGGCCAGCTCCACTTAGGCCAAAACGACGTCATTTCAATGGGCTGAAGGAAACTTTTTCCTTATTTACAAAACAGCCCCTGAAGTTTCAATAAACTTCATTTTTGGTCCAAGCAATTTCACTGAATTTCATTTTGGTCCTTGAACAATAAATATGTCCAAACTTTGGCCATATCATTTCCTATTATGCGTGTGACCCAATAGGCCCCCAAAATATTGGTAAAAGTCCCAAATGCCCTTCAAACCCTTTAAAGGCATATGAAATTAATCTAATTAATTTCCTAATCAATTTCTCCAAATCAATCACTTGAACTTTAAGCTATAAGCAGACTCTAACAAGCCATTATAGTTACCCAATTTTAGATAAGAGTCTTCGAGGTAACAAACCTGTCTATGGTTGATCTTAGTGTGCACTACCACACACACAATGCATGACACAATCCCTTTATTACCTATATCTGATCAGTTAGAGGTATGGATGCCAGTCAACCTCTATAACCAATCACAGTTTCTCAACATCACGAATTATTTGACTCAAATGAATCTGAGCATTCAAATCCCATTCGAGTCTCGATTCTATCCTGGCCAGGAATTTTCAAGTTAAATCAATTTATTGAGTGACCGTGGATATCAACTCCAAAGAGTGGTAATGAATCCTATCTTGATTAGGTAATGTCTAACTACACTTCTAGAAATACCTAATCCAAGTTGTTATAGTTCCTCGTGGCTAGAGTCACATTTGACTTAGTCAAAGCATAACCTTCCATGTAAAAAATATCCCTCAATCTCAAGTCAAAGGATCAGTCATGCAATCACTACTGGAGATTAACTGATGACGTAACTCCATACAATATCTCTAAGCAGGTCAGACAAGATCACGATCACCACTTAAGTTTCCCCAAATTAACTGGGTCGTATCCACGTGTGTGTTCAGACGTAACTCACTTACATCTTAGCTTGTGAGGTCAGCTGCTTATATGAGAAATACCACATCGTCTAGTCTCAACAGATCTAATAATGCCCAGTTATCAGATCTGTAAAAGTTTACATCATTAACAATCATACTCACAATCCTATAACCCTTTATAGAATTGATTGAATGAAATAAATTCTCACAATGGACTTCATCTTACGTATGCAATGCACGATGAATCTAATATAAGATGAACATTCAACCTTCAATATCCAAATCCACAGAATGTATAGTCATGCATGTAATAGGGCTCAATCAAATTGGCCTAGGGCACCCATCTAGACTAACATTTACGTCTTAGCTACTCAATTAGGAATGACATCAAATTAATATAGAATAGTTCTCTTTCTATATGACGTTCTGCCAGATAATTCAGACAAAAATTTAAAAGCTTTTTATTAATTTCAGTATAATATTACACAATTAGACTATGGTTCTAATGGAAGTTTCTTGCTCTTGATCAGCTATTCATTGAGTTTGTTGTTCGAAAGCTTGGATCACATAATCTCGCAAGTAATCTTTTTTAATGAGGTCTTCTATAGCATCTCTTAATGTCCAACATTTCGAGGTAGTGTGCCTGACCTCGTTGTAGTAAGCACAAAATCTACTCGAGTCCTTAAATGTACTGGGGGCTCTCATGGGCTCAAGCTTTCTAAAATCTTCCCTGCTTCTTTCTATAGCAAAGATCCTATCTTGTGTATTAGATAGGACGTTATAGCTTTCATGGCAACCTCGATATTAGGACCGCATACTCTTAGCCTTCTTTACTAGCTAGTTGCTAGGATCGTTATTCTAATTCTTTTCACTCCCCTTTTTGTTCTGGGGAGCACTGGCCATTTTGCCTTTATGCTTAGGCTCCTCTGTACCGAAGGTTTCCTTCCATCTAATTTGCTTGACAGCTCACTTGTAGAATTCAGTGAGATCTCACATTGGAGACTTGTACAACTTTCCATCTTTATGGAGTCCCACGGAGATCACTATTAGGATATTTTCCTCTAAAAAATTTTCTATAGAATTGACCTCTTGCTTGAATCTAACTATGTAATCTTTTAATGATTCATTCTTTCGTTGAAAGACCATGGCAAGGTGATAGAGAGGCACGAGCTGCCTCTTCAATGCCCGGTATTAATCAATGAACTTCCTCTGATGCTCTTCCCAACTATTGACACTACAAGCCGGGAGGCTTCTGAACCATGCCTGAGGTAAGCCTCCTAATGTGGCAGGGAAGATACGACGTTTGACCAGAGGGTCAGTTGTTTGAATGCCCATTTGAACGTTGAACGCATCTAGATGGTCATAGGAATCGTTGTTCCCATCATATAGCGGGATCGTGGCCTTAAATTTCTATGGAAGGGGCTACATCTCGATCTCCATAAAGAATGGTGAGCTATCCTCATTGCGGGCTTGCTCGTTTTGAGCTTGGGGGCATTCCTCTAGCTATTTTAACCTTTCTAGCACTTCCTTTATCACTGGGTCTTGCATTCCGGATTACAAGTCATAGGATTGTTGATTCTTCTTCCCCTTTTGGCTAGTTTTATTTGAGCTTTCAGCTCATTGCGAGCCCCCAGATCACTAGCTATAGTGATCCTCACAAGTCTCTTTCTAGACTTCTTCACGTAACTACTGGAACTACGTTACAATCACTTTTTGCCTTTGTGCACCCTGGGTCTGTGCTTGTGCTAGCACTTTGATAGCTTTAGCCAACTTTATTACCATGTTATACGCATTGGCTGAGATCAACAAGATGTTTCTGCCTCTTCAATTTCAAAGGTAGCAGTAGGCTAATAATGAGTTTTAACAGTAGGAGTGTCTGCTAGTTGAACAGCTGGAGTGTTTGAACTCCTGGTAATTCTTCCTTTTACCATTGTAGCTATACAGAATCAGAAAATCTGAAAACAGATGGGCCCTCCTTGTAGCACCAAACTATTGACAGTAAAATCTGATTTTGCCAAATTCTTGTCAATAAGATTAGTTCTTGAACCTCAATCTATTTTTGGACTAACAAAATGGAATATGAGGAAGATAACGAAGATGGTGAAAAGGAAGAACAATAATGGTAGACAATATTTTTAATATGGTTTAGCTAAAACCAAGCAGTATCGGTCCTTATATTCATTCATGGTAGCTTTTATTAATCTGAAAAAAATTCTACAGAATTTTAGGATAGCTCTTTTATCTTAGTTTACAAGGATCCTCATTCTCATATTTATATAGGCTAAGAGGTTACAAATGTAATTTTACATGCTGTAAATAAGTTACATCAAATATTAAATATACAAGATAGTATAAACTCTTACAAATTGGCTTCTGTAAGCTACTTTTTACAGATACGTCCCTTGATTCTGGGTTGATGGAAGCTTGTTTAGTGCTTTGTCTCGTTGAGCTTTCTGGCTAGCCAATGTGCCTCACCTCATGAGTCGAGACCCTTGGCTTGGGGTCGTTGCTAGCCTTTATTCAGCGAGATCAGGTTCGCTTATAATGAAGTGAGCTCACACGACATTGGTTATCGGCTATACAAGCCGAGACTTAGTGTCCTTAGCCTTAATGAACTAGATTCCTTTTGCTTGGACTTAGCTTCTTCTAAGCCTTTATTGGTCTATTTTGTGAGATCGAATTTTGCCTATAATAAGGGCCCTGATCTTGCCTAATATATCTGAAATATATATGGTGTGAGTTGATCTACTTCCTTGAAGTGTGAAAGTATTAGTCTCATTTTGATAGACTTGAGTAAAGACATAAGAGATTTGACATATATCACTTAAGGAACTAATAAATATAGAAGTATTCTTTTATTCATAGAATTGATGGTTGGAAATTAATTAGGATTACATGTTAGACCAATTGTATAAAATCTATTTGCTTGACTATTTCACCTTCACACCTGGAACTTGTTTCAGCGAGTTGTTTATGGTTTTTCAGCAATTTTTTTCCTATTATTACATCGATTGATTTAGGCCTCTTTTTAATATTAGTTTCTACCAATCTATTTCATTGAGTGATAATAGTATTATATTGTGTGACAAGCTAACTTTTTGAATTAGTTTGACAAGTAAATATGTTCAATTTTGAATGAAACTTGATGAAAAAAATCAAACATAGAAAAGAGGTTTTCTTATGTGAATTTAGGAACAAATGCACTTATATATTATTTTTTCTGTTTTGGAGGTATTTATATTATTTTAGCATAGATTATTTATCTAGTGCAAGTAGAAAAATACTAGATAATGTTTAACTATGCAAATCTATGAGGGGTCATGAAGGTTAAGATGCTAGATAGTATTAACTCTGAAAAGATTATGATGGTTGAGATACCGCAAAAGTGTCAATTTAATGAGGTTCAGGAGGATTCGACTGAGTGTGAAAGTTACATACTAAAGTATAGCGAATTGTTCGAACCCATTGCGAGCAGACTTATGAGCAAGAAATGGGACTTGCAAGCAGACCATATTTTGTTAATAGGGAATAGACTTGCATGACTACAAAACATATATTTAGATGTGAGGTTATTTGTTAGTAAGCCCTTGCTTCGGTGAAGGGAAAGGAAATGAAAGGAAAGGAAAATTAATGGAAAAGAAAATTGTTTCCATTGATTGGTTGAGTGAAAAATGAAAGGAAAGGAAATAGAAGGAAAAGTTATAATAAAATTTATAAAAAAATAAAAAATATTAAGAAAATCATAAAATTACATAATACATAGTTGAAATGTATAAATATTACACTTAATTTATAGTCACAATTACATTTTTGTGTTAAAAAAAATTAAAATTTTCAATTTGAAAAAAATATAATTTTTTTTCATTGAACTAATAATTTTGTCACGATAATAAATTCTTAGTAATTTTTATTTTTTATCATCTTTAGTCTAAACTAATTCTATAAAAATAATAAAAAGATAAACTATATTAACACCTAAGCTAACATTTCTGATAAAGAAATATCAAAATTTTTTTATAAGTGTTTAGCTCAGATCTGAATAAAAAAAAAAAGTGCAACGTGTTAGAAGGAATTTTTTTTAATATTTTCCCTTTTTTTTTATCCAAAGACCTGGAAGGAGTCAAGCTGGATATGCAAAGAGCCTCGGCCCTAACAAAATCAAAAAGCAAAAGGGCCTTTTTTTCGTCTTCTTCCTACTCCCCCTCTCTCTCTCCACAACCTCTTTCCCCTTTTCTTTCATCTTCTTCTTATTCCAACTTCCCGAATCTTCTGCTGGTGTCTTTGGGTTCGCTAATCTCCCTCTCTCTAGTAGTCGAGCTTTCCCCCACCGTCATGTCTGTTGAAGAAGGGAAGCTGAGGTCGAAGCTCCGTGTCTGCTGGCTATTCGGCATAGATGTAGCTCAAATCAAGTGGCTCTTGTCCGGTATAGATAGCGACAGGTGAAAGGGAGGACACTGATGACTCACCGGAATGTAGAAGGCAACTGATTTTACTGGTGGAGGGGGAGATGCAGAGTGGTTATGGAGGAGGAGGAGGTCGGGCAAGAATATGCAATGCTGGTTATGTCCATTTTTCACGTATTTTCCCTCCGTTTTGAGAGGAAAATTTTCCTATGGGCCCTACCATTCTTTTTCTGTTCATTTTCCATTCCTCTCCCATTTTCTATCCCAGCCAAGCAGAGGAAAATGTCTCGAAAAGCATGCATAACAAAATTTTCCTTTCCTTTCTCCCCATTTTCCTCACACCCAAGTAGGGCATAAATGTCCAAACTATCAAGCAAGTGTACAAGTTATAGAAGTAGCATACATTTAAGCTACAGAGGTAGTGAGTCGAGAATTGTATGGGGACAGTGTGTTACAAGCTGCAAACGTAGTGAGGCAAGCACAAGTTACAGAGTTAACAATTTGAACACTATGGAGGTAATGGGATAGAAGAAGTTGTAGAGGTAATAAAACTGAAGAGTTATGGAGACAATGACATGTGTGTTTGTGTTGAGACAATGAAGTTAAGTCTACAAATGTATAACACAAAGTCTTTGGAGGTAGTGTCACCTAAGATACCAAAGTTGCAGAGGAAACAACTCAAAAATTGCAGGGTAAACAAATGTTCAATAGTGCTAGTTCAAGAAAATAAAGCTAACATGAAGTCAAAAAAGGAGCTAAGGAGTAGTAAATTAAAAATTATCTTGAAAGCTATATTAGATTAAGTGTGTTATTCATTAAAGCTTCTTAAATGATGTTAGCTAAAACAGACAAGCGGAGCGATTGAAGAAGAAGCTCGAGTGGAGCAAGCTAAAGACCCACATGAAGATTCAACAAGCCGATGCGTAACAAAGAAGACCCTCATGGAGGTTATGTAAAATTGAGGTATTAATAAGGATAGTAACATTTGAAGTGAGGGAGAATGTCATAAGTTGGCCTTGTGAACTAATTCAATAAGCAAACATGCTTGATTTTGGATGAAACTTGATAAACAAAAAAAATCAAGTATGAAGAAAAGGTTTTATGGTGTGAATTTAGGAGCAAATGCTCTTATGTATTATTTTTCCTTGTTTTTCCTATTTTGGAGGTCTTTGTGTCATTTTAGCATAGATAATTTTTTCAATACAAGTAAAAAGGCATATGATTGTGATCCTTGTATTTTTTTCTTCACATTCATATGAGATGATGCATTAGAACCTATTGATGGTGAAATTTGGTAAGCCCAAATTTCAGTTAACCAGGGTTGTTCTTGAATCTCCAAACTACAATCTGGTTGTGAAAATGAGAGACAAATATAGAAAGCCAAGGAAAGAAAGGAAGAATAGAATGAATACCAGATATTTTAACTTGGCTTGGTCAAAATCTGTTGTTTGAATTCCTATGTCCATGATTGATTATATTTCTATTAAGAATTTGGTAGAGTTACAATCTGTATTTTTTCTAGCCTCTTCATTGTATCTATTCCTCCCCCTTTATAGAAGCTAAGAAATTACAAATGTAATTTAACAAGTTATAAATCTGTTACATTAAGTAATAAATGTATTTGACATTTTGAACTCCTGTAATTCAGCTTCTTAGGCTATTTTCTGTGGGTAGGCCCCTGTGAGGATTTTTTTTGTAGAATAACCCTATAAGTTGGATCCATAAGTGGATGTATGCTTTGGGTCTAACCAAGGCTGGCTTCTCGGTAGAAAGGTGCTATGTCCTATAAGTTGGAATCCCTATCCCGGGGTCGTTGTTAACCTTTGACCAATGGTACCAAGCTTGTATTTGGTAACCTTGGGCTCACGTAGGATGACCCATTGGCCACGTGAGCTGGGGCTCATCTCTAGTGAGCCAGTGCCACCACTTTAGCCTTATTGTGTCCTAAGCTTATGACTGGTGATTTGGTGCCTATGCTCAATGACCTTGAACCCTTTTGAGCTAGGAGAAAATTCCTAAAAAACAATAATATCATTCGGGTAAATAACAACAAATTTATTTGGATAGTTATAAAAAAATGTGGTTCATGAGGGTATAGAATGTAGCAGTAACATTTGTTAACCCCGAATGGCATAACTATAAACTCAAAGGCATTGCAATGAGTTACGCATATTGTATTCACCATATCTCTCTCTGCCAACCTAATTTGATAGTACCCTGACCTCAAGTCTAACTTCGTGAATTAGGGGTAATGCTCAGTTGATTAAAGAGATTTTGAACAAAAGGGAGATGGTACTTATTCTGCATCATGACCTTGTTCAAGGCCCAATAGTGCACACATAGTCGAAGATTACCATCTGTTTCTTCTAAAATAACATCGGAGTCCTAAATGATGCTTTTGATGGTTGCATGAGCCCTACATCCAAGAGCTCATTCAACTACTTGCGAAGCTCTTTCAATTCTAGTGGTGTCATACGATAAAATCCTTTTACAAGGGGTTTTACACCAGGTAGTAATTCAATCTGATGATTAATAGCTCTTGGTGGTGGAAGTTTCAAAGGTAGTTAGTTTGACATCATATCATCAAATATCTTTAGCATATTTTAGACTTCATAAGGCACAACTTCCTTTCCTCCGCTCTCTTTACTTACTATAACCGTTACGAATGAAGGTTCTTCATCTTTTATGCCCCTCTTGAGCTATAAACCAGACAAGAACTTAGTTTCTTTGGGGACGCTTCATTTGAACTAGCACAATTGAAGGGTTTTCACCCATGATCAGGAAATAGTTAGCTGCTGGAACAAGCATGGCCTGGTGTGCTAAAAGGAACTCCATCCCAACACTAGATCAAGGGCATTTATTCAGGGTGACCACGAAATCTACTATTCTTTGCCACTATCTAAGCTTTACTAATGCTTGTTTTATCACTACCACAGTAGTGAAGGCCTTAGAATTTGCAACTTTCTCACTGCCTGAGTCATTCTCCAACTTCAAGTCTAGCCTTTTGGATTCTCCACTTGAGATGAAATTGTAAGTGGCACTAATACCTATTACTATACTCGTTGTGGCTTTTCTTGCAATTTGTCCTTTCATATATATAAGTCCCTTATTGAACATCATCTTTGCACTCTTAGCTTGCTTTTTAAGTGCACTAAGGAACCACAATGCTTCCATTCTTGGAAGGTTTTCCCCTTGTTATCATAGTCCTCACTCTCCTCTTCATGATCTTTCTTAGTGATATGTATAGCATCGAAGGCTGCTTTTTGGAAGCATTTTTCCATTCTGTGTGGCCATTGCATGTGAAGCATGCTAGGGGTCTCTTTCCCCTCCAGTGTTAATAAAGTTGCGAGATGATGTTGAGCTTGTGTTGTTAGATCCTCCCTTCCTGCTATCCCCTCCCTTACTTTTAACCTTATTGGGATTGTTCGACTATCTTTCGCTTCCACTAAAAAAGGACTTATTATTTCTTTGGAACTTTTTGTTAAGATTATTAGCATGATAGTCGGTTAAGTGCTATCATGAGCTAAACTCCTGGTCATAATCGATGTGAATATCAATCCCTGATTGATAATCACCAACCTTAAACTTGTCTTTATGATTCATTTTTACTCATACTTATTTCAATATTTCCCATTCTTATACACTTAAATTCAAATGATTAATAGGGAAAACTTATAAATGAAGAGAGAAATATTGATATATAAACATGTTCTTATAAGGTACAAAGGCACCGCCAACTATGATGCATGCCCATTTAAACTTTCATTCAACAAGCTCTCAACACGTTCATAATATATATAATCCTAAAGGATTCTCTATTGTGAGGGTATTTATATTAGCACTAACTTTCATGAACTTATTGCCCATCCTTACTTTTCAGATGTGGGTTAACAGTAATTTCTTAAGATTCTAAAAAAAAATGTTCCATAAAAGAGTAAGTTTGGGAATCAGTAAGATAAATATGTACCTAACTTATGAATTCATCAATATTTAACTAAACACAAATACATCATATCTTCAAAAAGCATAACTCATGCTAGAAACTATCCAACACATAATAAAGACCCAGGGAATCAACTTTTAAGTAATATCACTATACATTTTAATTGTCACATTATAAAAAATCATGATTTTCTTATGGCTTCAAGCCATTCTCATCAATCATTATATGTTTAGGTCATAGTACTATATTACTTTCTAGCATTTCACAAATGTAGTCATCACATGAGCTTATTTTATATTATTTTATCACATTAAATCTTCCTTCAGAATTTCTTAGAATAATAGTTATAAATCATATTATTTACACAGCTTCTGGCTATCAATAACCAACTCAAATATTCAAGTCATAGTTTATCACATTTCAATGTATTCAAATAACAATTCCACTAAACAATATAACAAAGAAAAGTAATATAAACCTCCTTGTTACTCCAGTCCAACCAAAACCCCACACAAACCCCATCTTATCCCTCCGACATATGCTTTATACCCCTCTGCCATTTGGAATGCGCATATCCAGGATCCAGTTGATTATTTCCTGTCATATCTTAACATTCTCATATCATTCATAACATTGTAGATCGTACCATGTCTCATGTACATGAATAAGTTTTACACTATATAATTATTTACAATTATTATAATGCTAACAACGATCATCACATACTTTTCCATATCTTGTATAAATTATCAAACTTTATACCATAACAACATTCATAGTAATTGTACTTCCACAATCACAATCATTCATCACCTCCCATCCCATATTTTATGCAAAATTTTCTATTATCTCAATAGCATTATTTTCATCACATTATCACATCATTTATTATGCACATATATTTTATATCATCTTTATCACATATATCACATATCATTGTGATTGTATATATCACAGGCCAATTCTTAAAGAATATTCAAACTTAAATTTCAATCATAATTATATAAGTCTCATTATTATAACAAGTATCACGATCATTTTCCTATTATCCATATATAGACCATCATTTCATTATTGTCTCAAATGCCCATTTTGTGTCACGTTATCTTTATAACTATTCACATTACTTCCATAACATTTATATATAAACAATTACCAAGTTAATTAATAATAACTTAGAAATTAATCATTCAAGACTTTTCACTTGTTTATTCAACTTAATTGTGTTTCATGTAAGTTTAGACCCAAAGAAATAAAATAGTTTTTAAAGAAAAAGAAGTTTGAACTGAAAAGAATGAAAAAATTCTAGAGGTACAATCAAAATTACGAGCAAAATCGTGATAAAAATCGTTGAAGAAGTTTGAGTAGAATCGAAGAAATTTAGTTGAAAATACGAGTTTGTTCACCAAATTTTAAAAACTTTTAGGAAGGCCAAATTTAAATACGATCTAAATCACGATTAGATTAAAAAAATAAAGTATGAAATATCAATTCAATTCATACAAATTTAGTTCAAAATTTGAGTCAAATCGTAAAAACAAAAATACTAGGTTTTTGCGAGGATGATCACAAGTTTAGTTCAAAAAGCTACGATTCAACTCACACAAGCAGGTTTTGCTTGAAAACAATAGAAAATAAGGAAGCAACTTTCTATTCAACCTTCTACTGAAAGTCCTTAATTTAACATGTTTTGAAAGTTTAAATAAGTTTATAACTTAACTATTTCCATAACAAACTAAACAACATCTTAACATATCCATTCAATCTCAAATGTGGCTATACAATTACCAAAAACTCATCTTGTATACCCTTTATTAATGCCATGAATAAATAAATGATCTTTCACTTCCTAGACTTTCGTTCTCTTAATATAACAACATCTCATAGAAGGACACCTAATCAGCTTATTATTATTTACAATACGTTGATCAACGACAAATCTAATAAACTCCTCAATCCTATTTGCATATTCTTCACTCAATTGATCAACAAACATTCACTTACGATCCATAACTATCCAAAATTGAATAAAATTAAAATACAAGACAATGCTAGACTTCTATTAATAAATTAAATCAATTATATTTTAAAATTAAATTAATTAGACTTGATTGATAAGCGATCACAAAGTAATTGCATTAGTAAATGATTTAACATAATTTATTTGTAATGTAGAAATTGAAGTTACAATTACAAATTTACAATCCCAAATATATTAAAAAACAAGTTTGCTATGTCCTAAGTATGTTCCTATGCTAGAAATGTATTAGGACATTTTTGTATTCTAACTATAATACGTGTATATACTTAAGGGCACACAATTAAACATAATTAACACAAAATTCATCTCATCCACATAGCATCAATTATTAATAAAATTAAAAAAAGCACCTATTACCTAGAAACAGGGAGAGAGTGAGACAAAGAATATCATTTCAAATCACTTAGAAAGGAAGAGTGAGCGTGAGAATGAGTTAAGCTTTTATGGTTAGTGAGAGAGTGAGATAGAGAGTGGTAGTGATTTCAAATCATTGAAGATAGTGGGGAATGAAGCTATGATTTCAAACCAGAAAGAGTGCAAAAGTGACAATCAATTTCGTAAAAATTTCTATATAAATCGAAAACTTTCACATCATTTTTTTGGTAAGAATCGACGTCTTAATTTTTATTTATATGCGTATTTCCTGCTATTACATCTTATTTACTTTGAAGTATTTTTATCCATTTTATTTTTTAATAATATACTATAATTTCTAAATAAATTGCCCAATGGATAATTATTTTTTAAATTATTTTATCCATTAAATAATGCTTAAATTATGTCATATTTAATTGTATTAAATTCTTGAAATATTCTGTAGTCTTAGTAAAATAAAATTATTTAATTGAGAATAAAAAATAAATGATTAGAGAATAAATTCTATTCATAAATAAATTTAACAAAATAATATAAGCTTTAACAAAATATTTTAGAAAAATAGACATATCTGATATTACATTTAATTAAAATATGTGGAGCTTTAGGCTTTAGTTTTTATTAAAAAACTGATATTATTTCTCTTAACTCATATTTTTTTATAAAAAATAAAGATTTCTGATATTACATCTAATTAAAATGTGTTGAGACTTTAAACGTCAATTTTTGTTAAAAAATTAACATATTTTCTCTTTAATCATATTTAAAAAAAAAATTAAGAGCTCTAATATATTAATTTAATTAAAACGTGTGAAGACTTTCTTAGTTATATCTCCTTCAAAATATTGCAAAAATTAAAAAATATATATATAACTCATGAGTTATCATTAAAATTAGCACTTTTTTTTTAAAAAAAATGATAAATGTTAAAACCTTAAATTGTAGAAATTGAAGCTTCAGTTGTAATAAGAAAAGGTTGGGGCTTCAACTGTAACAAGATAAAGTTGGAGTTTGAAATAAATCTTAAGTCTTTATTTTTGGAATATAACAAAAAAAATTTAGTAAAGATAATGTTGATTTGTTAGGACGAAGTTGATGATTTTTGTTCATATCTTATTAATTTATTTTTACCTATAAATATAACTTATTTTAGTTTTTGTAATGCAATAAAAAGTGAGGAACAGAAATAAGTTAACAAACTCGTGAGTTAGATAGAGTGCAATATTTCTTTATGTATTGACTTAAAGATATTGTCAAAGAATTTCTTTTTTCTCATATTTTTCTTCAAAAACATTCCTTTTTTTAATTTATCCTTGTAATTTTGGTTCCAACATAAAAAACAGGAAGGGCAAGGAGAAAATTCAGAAACCAAAGGCAAAAAAAGGTTATGAAAACATGACTTGTCGAAATTTAATGCAATGCCAATGGGCACCATCATCTCAAGTTAACTACCTTTAATAACCAAAATGTTCAGAAAATTAAAATAGATCTCATGGGCCATGCCCCGAGAGCAGGAGAGACGATTTAGAGTAACACAGGGTAAATCTCCACAATTCTTTTCTAAAATTTTAAGTTATACTATTTTTTTTATTGATATTTATATTTATAAATTTCAATATTTTAGATTTAGGAAAATAATTATGTAGATGAAACATACAAAAAGGAGTGTAAATGAAAATAATTAGATTTAGGA
>JANHAO010010462.1:0-17663 GCA_026873985.1 Saraca asoca
GAAAAGATAGGCAAAAACTACAAGTTAATGACTAATTAAGAGATAAAACCAGGTATTTTTATAGGTACATTTTCTACTTATCATCTAGACATAGTGTCAAAGGACATAAAGCATGCCCTATTTGTGAGAACAATACATCTTCTTGTCAACTTAAGCATGGAAAGAAGATAGTGTATCTTGGCCACCAAAGATTTCTTCTCTAGTCCCACCATCATCGTAGGCAAAGAAAGGCTTTCAATGGGTCACTAGAGGAAGGAAAACCTTTAATGCCATTATCTGGGGACCAAGTTTATGAACGAGTGAAAAATATTGATGCTATTTTTGGCAAATCCTATACACCTACTAGTGAAAAGACTTTGTGGAAAAAAAAAGGTCCATATTCTTTAATCTTTCATATTGGCAAATCTTGCTTGTGAAACATAATCTTGATGTGATTCATGTGGAGAAAAATATCTGTGATAGTATCATTGAAGCACTTTTGAACATACTACGTAAAACCAATGATAAAGTCAAAGTCAAACTATACCTGGTTGAAATGACAATACGAAAGGAATCATCACTAGAGAAGAAGGATCAACATACGTATTTATCTCCAACTTATCATACAAGGTCTAGAAAAGAGAAAACATGCTTCTATGATTATCTACATGGTGTTAAGTTCCCACAGAGATATTTTTCAAACATCAAAAGCCTTGTTTCAAAAAAAGATTTGAAATTATTTGATTTGAAGTCTCATGATTATCATGTAACAACTATTACCAATGGCTATCTGATCAATATTGCCTAAACATATAAGACACACCATTACCAGACTTTGTCCTTGGCCCTAAGAAATTGGATGACTTACAAAGGGAAGTTGTTGTTACATTATGTCAACTTGAGATGTGTTTTCCACTATCCTTTTTGACATCATGGTGCATCTAGTTGTTCATTTAGTGAAAGAGATAAAACTCTATGGATAGGTTTATTTGAGGTGGATTTACTCGTTTGAATGATATATGAAAATCCTAAAAAGGCATGTGAGGAATCACCATCTGCTTGAACGATTTATTGTTGAAGGCTACATAGTTGAAAAAGTTGTTAAGTTCTACATTGAATACTTATCAAATACAAAAGCTATCAAAGTTCCCATGTCTTGTCAAGATGGAAGATTTGCAAGTAAGGGTACACTGGACCTAAGTGGTGAGCACCACTCGTGAAATGTATTTTCAAGCACACCTTTAAGTCCTACATAATAGTGAAGAGGTGGAGCTTTACTTGGATGAGCATATGACCCTTACAAGATAGTAAAATCATGGAAAGAATGAACAGTTGTATGAGCTTAACGCAATCATTCCTTCATAACTTGGTTCTAGAATCGAGTTCATTTTTGGTTGGCACAAACACCAAATGATGTTTTTGAGACTATAAAATGGTTCACCCACGGGACCTCGTATGAAGGTCTTATCTTATCAAGGATATGACATCAATGGATATTCTTTGTACACAAAGGGATAGGATAATAGAAGCACTATGCAATAGGGGGGTTACTTTAGTGGTTCTATCAATGAATGTTTCTAGTTCTAAAGATAAAAATCTTGTATATGATAATATGTTATATTACAGGGTCATTGAAGACATAAGGGATTTGACTATATCAAATTCAGGGTCGATGTAAATAGGTTGAGAATTAGAACAACATCCAAGTTAATGAGCTAGTGTTCATGTTGGTGGATCTTAATAGGAAGGGTCGTGAGGGGGAGCAGTTCATAATGGAGTCCCAAGTACAATAGGTTTTTTATATCACAGACCTAGGTAAAAAGAAGTGGTTTGTAATTTTTCAAGGGAAGAGAAAGATAGTTAGTGATAGAGATGAAGAAGAGATAAATAATGATATTGAGGAGACCCCTCCTTTCTTTTCAAGACTACCTCTAGTGAATAATAAAGGTAACTTGGAGGAGTTCTACATGCAAAATAATCATAGTGAAGGGATATAGGTTGAAGATCCTCTTAGAGGAAAAAATTTGGAAAAATTGAAAGTAACTAATTATGTTTATTAACAACTATATAATTTTAAGTTTAGATATTTATACTTGATATATTATGTGTTTATTTTATATAGGCAATTAACTATATAATTTTTAGTTTAGATACATAATTATATTTGATTTTGTGTTTATTAAAATTAAGATAACTTGATAATAAAATTATTTGATTTCAGTGGAGCAGAAATTGCCTCAGGAAGGAATTCAATCATCTAGTAATAACAATCTGTATAGCCTCTTGAATATTGGTTTGCTTATATGGAATACATATATCATTTTGATAATTTCATAAAAATAAAATAAAATTCTATCTTTAAGTTAAATTGAATATGGGTTGAAGATTCTCCTAGAGAAAAAGATTAGAAAAAATTGAAAATAATTGACTATGTTTCTTGGCAAATATATAATTTTTAGTTTAGATGTTTATACTTGATATGTTATGTGTTTATGGTACATAGGCAACTAGCTATATATATGAATTTTAATTTAGATGCTTATACTTCATTTATGTTTATTAAATCAAAATGGATTAATAATAATATTGTTTAATTATGTGTTTGTTTGCATTACTGGACATGACAATACTTGGAATTTTTTTTAGATAATTAATTGTATTTATTGTATATATATAGGCAACTGTACATAATTTTTAGTTTAGATGCCTATTACTTGATATATGATATGTTTATTCTTACTTGAATTATATATATAAAAATGCAGCTTGGACTTATATAGATGGACATGGCAACACTTGAAATATTTCTTACCTAGATCTCTCATCAATGTTAGAAATTGCATTACAGGAGAAGGCTTAACTGAAGGAAAAGTACAATTAAGGAAATTTAGTTAGAAAGTGTTGATAGTCGATTTTGGAAATCGGTCAATCGAGGATTCTGAGAACTAAACTGCTGTTAAGAGTGCAAAGAATGTAAGAAAATGGAAAAAGATTCAAAGGAAGAGCGAAGAGAACACGGAGAGTTTTATCATGGTTTGGCTAAAGTCAAGATGACCCCTACGACCATAATGATTGTATTGGCTTTGAGTGGTTGTTTTACTATAGAGAGTAACAATACATATGTCTATGGCTATTTCTGTAGAGTTTCTGCATATATTTCACTATATATTTTACACAGTGGCTCTCCCTCCTATTTATAGAAGTTGGGAGGGTTACAAGTCATAATTTATCATTGTAAAACTATGATTACATCTGCATTGAGCATTAAATGCTAGATGTTAGGTAACAAATGTGGGGCAAATTATTGTTGGACTTTAAAGGCTGATTTACAAGTTGGTAGAGTATTTAAACTGTTTGTCAGACATTAGCTATTCTCAATTATGCCAAGAGAAGCTCGCTATAGCCTTTGCCGGTTGGAAACTTCGAGCTCGCGCTACGCAACCTACTATCTGGCTTCAGTGACCTCGCTTCGAGTTGGGCCACACCTTCTCCCCCTTAACTTGATTCTTTGGGCCTCTGCCAGTCCATTCTACCTAGCCTTAAAATGCCTATAATAGAAAGTAAGTAAGATGATTATTATGTATAGACTTACTATTAAAAAGACATGTTTTAATTTTAATTTAGTTTAGTAATGTCTTGAATTTTTAGTTCATCCAATCAAATGTTTAAAGTTATTGAAATTGGGATTGTATTGGCTGATTATATATTTTGTTTTGATGGTTGTTTCGGCAAAATATGAAATAGCAATAGGTTTCTGTAAAAATGTAACTAGCTAGCAATAGGTTTCTATATATAAAAAAAAAAGGTAGCTAGCATTAGAGTTTTTTTAAGGGAAAAGACATAGATTTTTTTTTAATCAAAATTCAACGTCTTTATATCAACTAAAGACATCGATTTTTATTAAAAAAAAAAATAATGTCTTTAGTGGTCTCGAGAAAGGACATTGATTTTTTAACACATGTTGCATCTATAGTGGTTGAGAAAAGACGTTAGTTTGTGATAAAAATTGGTATTTTAGTGAAAGAAAAGATGTCATTTTATATTAGAAAACCAACATTGTTTCCTTTTTTACACATCGATCTAAAAACTGATATGAATTGTTCTAACCTACCACATCATTTAGATAGACATTGGTCTCAAAACTGATGTGGATAGGTATTTCTCTATAGTAGTGTAGACATAAAGTCGACAAATAATTTTGTATTGGTTCTCTATATAAAGGAACCTTTACTATAAAATATGATATGAAATTGTTATATACACATCTTCAATGGGTTCACTCTCTATAGGGCATGATTACACCTATAAAAATGAAGTGGTATGATTCTCACTTTGGAGTTCTTTGAAATAATAATTAGTTTGTATTATATAGATATTCTATAAACCTAACAATATTATGTGACTAATACTTCATGCATGCATATTTTCTTGCTTATTTGCTTCTGTCACCATATTGCAGAGCAGGAATGTGTATATAAGAGTAGGAAGCCTTTTGATATTTTCCCTAAACTTGACTAGGATTTTGAATTTTAATCTTTTTGACTAATGAAGTCAAGGGACCACTAATAGAGCATTACATAAAAGTGAATTGAATCTTTGTGAGTAATTTGACAAATCATGCTATTTGCAATATTCTAAATTGGCATATCAGAATCTTTTTTTCTACCTTTGATTGTTGATTACAATTTAGTTAATGTAGAACATGTAAGATGGAAGAGGCTTCTTTTATAGCAATTATGAATCACAGCTAATGGATAATAATTGGATGAAGGATGAGACAATCCAAGCAATCGAGAGGGGAAAGAAGGTTGGTTTCTAATAGCTAGTAGATAGTTAAAAAGAATATATGATCCTAGAAAATTTTGACAGTGACAAAACAACCTATGGGTTTCGATCCTTTGTTATCATCTTTCCTACTCTGTCTCTTCTTTATTTTTCTCTTGCTTATCATTTTGCAATATATCAAGAGTCAAGGTTTCTGAGTTGTTGGAGACTTGAGTGTCCACTCTTATTTGCCTCACTCTGAGTCAGGCTATATGATTTGTGTTTCATATGTAATGTGGTATTTGTGTGCGTTTTGGGTTTCTTGCATCTATGATGTAGGATTATTGAATTTGTTACTTTCTGTGTTATTGGCCTCAATAACATGTATCAATATATTCTCAGGAGTTTCTTATATAATATTTTTCATTTCCTACAAGTTCAGAAAATGTACAAGTGTTTTAGTGCGAATGCAAGGTATGCATCTTGAAGTTGAACATTACTAAATACAAGGAAAGATTAGTTTCAGCCAATAAATTCACGCCTTTTATTGAAGAAGGCACTGCAGGATCGATTCTATCTATTATTCACATTTTCTTAAAATAAAAGGTTTAGATTTTATGTTGAAAAGATTATGAAACTTGAAGACTTTTAAGTTGTTGTTTAGGAACAGTACTAAGATTTTGTTGATAATGGAAAATGTTGCCTCTTTTTGTTGGTTTGTCTTCTCTATTTATGCAATGTGTTTTTCTTTCAAAACTATTAAAAATGTCCCACATCGGTTAATTGTGATGTAAAAATACTTTTTATAACTGTTAAGCAATCCTCCTCCTTATAAGATACATTTTTGAGATTGGAGTTAGGCTCATATTTCTTAAGATGGTATTAAGGCACTATCCTTCTGTTATCCACCCACAGTATTTTATTCCTACAAACTTCACGTTCCAATTATTCAATCCTATGCGTGAGGGGGTGTGTTAATGCTCCAATTATTCAATCTTAAGCATAAGGGGATGTGTTAAAAATGTCATATCTTTTAGAGATTGGAGTTAGACTCACATTTCTTAGGAAGAATTATTGCTTAGTTTTTCTAGAAAGTGGCCAGTTTTTTTGGTTGGTTTCAATTTAACTACGGTCTGTGGTCAAGTAATTAGAGCACAAAAAGGGAGATGGATGTGCGTTAAATCTAAGAAGCATTATTTTGTAATTTAAATATTATGCTTTTAAGACAGGGAAAATAACAAATGGTAGTATAATAGTAATGTTATGGCTATTACGTTCAAGAGTTTTCCTTTTATTGACTTTCGAAGGAAAAGTAATCAAAGTTGCTTTTATGACCTCTTTTGCAACATTTGAGGCCTATTTTGCGACTTTATTTTTTATTATTTTAATTGAATGTCTTTAATATTCTCGTGGAAGTAATTTGTCATAAAAGGTATTTTTCAATAACAACAATATTTTTGTGTCAAAAAACTTTATCATCGAAAGTTCTTGTGATAATAAAATAGTAATTGTCACTAAAAAATTATATTTTATAACAAAACTACTTTATAACAAAACTTCTTGTTACAATTGTAAGCCGTAATCACTACTACATACTTATTCTTTCATTTATAATTATCACTAACCTGTTATTTCTTATTTTGATTTCGTAAATTTTCAAGTGTATATATCTTTTCTATCTTTCAAATGAACATTAGCATTTGAATCTTTTATATAATTTGTATTAAATGTTTATATTTTATTTAGTATATCATTAAATCATTTTTATTTATTAAATGTCATCAATATTTATAATAATAAATTTAAAATTTCCAATAAATTGACATAATGCATCATTCTAATATTATAAATGTTAGAATTTCCTATATTTAACTACCATAGTTGAATTATATATTAAATTATATTAATTGAATATCATAACAATTAAGTATGATGGATTAACTAATATGTAATCAAATTATTGGGCCCAACATAGCATCTAAACTAATAGTGGACTTTAGTTGTATGAGCCTTGTAACTAGATAAATAATGATAGGTGAGCTAACCCAATAAGGTTACAATAAGGCAAGTCCATGCTTATACCCTAGACAGAGTTATAGCCACCTCATTAAAGATACAAAATAGTTTTCTCCCTTTCTCTGCTAGGGCATGTGAAGAATGTACTTACTATAGAGAATTCATTTGAGTGGATTTACGTTAAAATACCATATATGTATATTTATTGAATTAATTCATTATTTTATACAAATTTAGATGCTTTGTAACATGATGCATAGATTTGATTATTGGCTAATACTTTCTACCGATTATAATAATTGGTATCAGAGCCAATTTTTTTTTCTTTTTCATATTACAAAGCTCAAATGTGTGCAATTTTTATTTAATAATTTTATGTAATTAAATTGTTAAAAATCCATAATATATGATAAGAAAAATTATAGGTCAAACATTAAAATTTTTCTTCCTTTTTCGTATTGTTTAATTGAATAGATTGATTATGAACCTTATAAATTTTGAGAAACAATCTATTGAGGTCGAATTTTGGTTCTGATCCAAATTCCAGCCAACAGGGGATTCTTTTAGGATCTTAAGCTATTAATTAGTTCAAATACAAAAAATCAGCAAAACACACAAAAGAGGAGGGAAGAGCAGCAAGAGAACACAAGAGTTTAACGTGGTTTGGCCAAATCCGGATGGCATCGGACCCTACATCTACGGTAGTGTATTGATCGAAAAATATTTCTACAGAGTTTCAGTATACAGGCATCCCCCCTTTACAGTTCATCTCCTTCCTGTATTTATAGAGGAGAGGAGGTTATAATTGTAATTTTTATATGTAAAAAATCTATTACATCAGCATTTAATGTACAAGACTAGATAGACAGACTAAATCTTACTCTTCAGCTACTGCAGATTGTCTCTTGCAGGTGGGCCCTGTGTGTCTGCTGGGTAGAACATGAATTAGTCTTCATTCTAGCGAGCTCCCAGGCTGCTAATCGTGCTTTGTTAGCCAAATCATTCAGTCTGAGGACGTGCCCCTCTTTGAGATGGAGAGGTCAAGCTCACTATGTCAGGCATGAGCTCAAGCTGAGGAGATCACTTCATGACGCAAACTGAAGTCATAACGTCCTGAGCACTCTTCAGACCAGGCTTTTACCACGCTTGGGTTATTTGTCAATCTGTCAGAGGCAATCCAAATTTCCTGGATCCTTATCCACATTTCCGATCAAAGTCTTTACCTGATCGTATTGTCACTTTAGATTTCATTTTTGTCTTTTCAGTCTGCTTTAGACCATACTTCTTGCTATTCTCGATCTCTAGCCATTGGCGTGGCAGCCTTGTTTTTCTTGGACTATCCAATCTAGGATTTACAATTGTCCGTTGGGTTTTTCACTGAACCCGAATTAGCTTATAAAGCATGAGAAGCTCTTCTTGTCTCTCTATGGGATAGCTAGATAGAAGCTGTAGTAAAACCTCTTACCGATGTCTATGGCGGTTTGGCTTCAGATGAAGCTCTTTTGAGGTATGGATGGTTTGTTGTAGGTGGTTCGGAGGTCTAGATGGTCTGTTGTATGTGACCTCCATAGGTAACTTCTCTAGCTCACCGTTGGGAAGCCTTGTGGGGGTTTCAAGTCATCTCTCCCTAGTCCTTCCATGGAATCCAGCATTGCTCACAGAATTTTTGAGGACTTCTTGAATTGCTCCGAGCGCAGGACTGGAGAAGAATTATAGGTTGGGGAGAAATAGGAGTAGCAGGGTTCACTAGTCTTCCTACTGGTGGGAGTTCACCTTCCAACTGTTAGCATTTCTTCTTTCAATAATAGCTTTACGCTTTGTGCTTTGGTTTCTGTATTTCTCTCCCCTTAATGTAATTTTTCCTTATCAAGACATTTTTTTAATAAATGAAATAATCCTTGTGATCTCAAAATGCCATTATTAATTTTCTGCTTTCATAGACTTTCATAGTATGTGTTGAAACATTCGGATAGCCAATCAGCGAGACATTTTCAAGCAAAACACCTTCACACATAAGTGTTGTCAGCTCTGCAAAAAGGATTATGCATAATCAAAAAATCGCATGAAAGCTATGAACATTTGGTTGCATGTGAGCGGTGAAATAGAGCGATTTCATTGCCTTAGGAAGGTAGCCGATTTGTCAATTCTTTATGCCTCAGTGAGCATAGAGCTACGCTAGTATTGAGTGTTTAAGAGTGCCTCCGCACCTCAGCAAGCTTGCAGCTCAATTGGTTAAGTGAGTTTATTTTGAGCGTTTCCACGCCTCAGCAAGCCCGCAGTTCAACTGGTTAAGTAAGTGTTTTTTAGTGCCTCCGCACCTCAGTAAGCATGCAGCTACACTGGCAAAGTGAGTATTTTTTAGTGCCTGCACACCTCAGCGAGCACGTAGTTGTGCTAGCAAAGCGATTGTTTTTTAGTGCCTCCACACCTTAGTGAGCATGTAGCTGCATTGGCAAAGTGAATGTTTTTTAGTGCCTTCGCTGAAGTGTGCTAGCAAAGCAAGTGTTTTTTAGTGCCTCTACACCTCAGTGAGCATATAGCTGCACTGGCAAAGTGTTCGTCAATTCATCTCCAGAATGAGCTCCGGGGGGCCTCAATCGGACCAAAAGTCACGGCTGGCACAAAGTTATACAAGAGACTTGAAGAATCAGCCACATGCAAGCTACAGACTATGCGAACACTTGATAACAGAGGGTGGAATGAAGAAATGAAGATGATAACATTAAGCCAATCCACAAACAACTTACAATAGAGTAGAAAGAAGCATTTAACATTTACACTTGAAATTTGGATACATTGCTAATGTATGACTCATATCGAGCCCACCAGCTCTTGGCCAGCACAATGTTGAAGAGGTTGGGGTTGCTGCCTTGCAAGTTGTACCACATATTCCCTTAGATGACCCTTTCTGATTAGGTCTTCAATTGCGTCTCTGAGGGCCAAACAATTTGAGGTCCTATGATCAGGCCTCATTGTGATAGGCGCATAACTCATCCCTATTCCTTTGCCTGAATGGAGTCTTCAAGGGTCTAGGCCTTCCAAAGTTTTCCCTATCTCTTTCCGCTAAGTAAATTTTATCTTAGGAATCTGATAGAATGCTATACTACTCGTAGCGGTCTGAGTGCTGAGGTTGCTCACCTTTAGGCCTTCTGGACTTCTTCACAGTCCATTTGGTGGAGTGGTCATCCGGGTCCATATCGCTCCTTCTTTTACCGTGAAAGGAGCCGGCCTTTTTATCCTTTTTGTTAGACTTTTCCTAGCTGAAGGTCTCTTTCCATTTAATTTGCTTAGTAGCTCGCTCATAGAATTTGGTGAGGTCCCTCATCGGGGACTTGTACAGACTCTTGTACAACTTTCCATCTTTATGGAGTCCCATGGATATTGTTGCCAGCATGGTTTATTCAGATGGATTCTCCATTGAATTGGCTTTGAGCCTGAATCTAGCAATATAGTCCTTTAGTGACTCATGTTTGTGCTGAAAGACCATGGTGAGATGGCAAGGGGCACTAGTTGTCTCTTTAGCACTCGATACTGGCTGATGAATCTCTGTTGGCAGTATTCCCAATTGCAAATGGAGTGAGTAGGGAGGCTTCTAAACCAAGCCTGAGGTACACCTCCAAAATGGCTAGGAACACTCAATACTTGATCAAGGGATCAGTCATTTGTAAGCCCATCTGAACATTAAATGCGTGCAGATGATCATAAGGGTCGGAGTCCTCATTGTATAATGGAATTATAGGGACTTTAAGCCTAAGAGGGAGAGTTCGAGTTTTGATCTCCTCAGAGAGCAGTGACCTTTTCTCATAATGAGCTTGATCACTCGGAGCTCGAAGGCATTCCTCTAGCTAAGTTATTTTTTGAAATAGCTCTCTAACCAACGGATCTCGTGCCCCAAATTGTTAACTAGATGATTATTGGATCCTTTGGTCTTCGTGGTCATGGGAGTTGCGACCTAGAATCTGTTCTTTTGAGTAACGATTTGGAGAATTCTCTTAGTTAGCATTGTCTAAACATTTAACCCACTACCAATTAGGGAACATCATCAAGCACTAGGGCTCTGATCAGCCTTTGTACACCTTGTGCTAACAATGTGACTACTTTCATCAGCTCTCCCATCATGCTTTCCAGTTTTTCCTGATGTTAGAGCCAAACTTGCACTCTATCAGTGCTGTTGGCAGCAGCAGTTAGTGGAACAGAACTGACTAGGGGAAAGCCAGTGGTTATGCCGATGGCGGGAGCAGTGAAGGAACCCATTGTTCATACATGCCCTTCTGGAGGGTTGAATAGTGCATTTGAAGCTCTGGTAGCTCTTCCCTTAGCCATTGCAGTAGGAAATGAACCAGAATAGGTGAGATCCCCACAAACGGCACCAAAATGTTGACGTCAAATTTTGGTTTTGATCCAAACTCTGGCCAACAGGGGATTCTTTTAGGATGTCAAGCTGTTAACCGATTCAAATATAGAAAATCAACAAAACACACAAAAGAGGAAGGAAGAGCAGCAAGAGAACACAAGAGTTTAATGTGGTTCAGCTAAATCTGAATGGCACTGGACCCTACGTCCATGGTAGCGTATTGATTGGAAAATATTTCTACAGAGTTTCAGTATACATGCGTCCCCCTTTACAATTCATCTCCTTCTTATATTTATAAAGGAAAGGAGGTTACAATTGTAATTTTTACATGTAGTAAATCTATTACATCAACATTTAATGTACAAGACTAGATAGACAGACTAACTCCTGCTATTCAGCTACTGTAGATTGTCTCCTGTAGGTGGACCTCATGTGTCTGCTGGGTAGAACATGAATTAGTCTTCATTCTAGCAAGCTCCCAGGCTGCTAATCATGCTTTGTTAGCTAGATCGTTCAGTCTGGGGACGTGCCCATCTTTGGGATGGAGAGGTCGAGCTCGCTATGTCAGGCACGAGCTCAAGCTGAGGAGATCACTTCATGACACAAACTGAAGTCATAGCGTCCCGAGCACTCTTCGGACTAGGTTTTTACCGCGCTTAGGCTGTTTGTCAATCTGTTAGAGGCAATCCAAATTTCATATATAGCACAATCATGAATTGAATTTAGTTTTCTGGAAATTTTGATGACTTAAATTAGAATAATTTAAAGGGATATTTTAAATTAATTTATAATTATTGCTGATATTATATCTGTCAATCACCAAATTTCATATTTTGCATAGAAAAAGGGAGAGCCAAAATTAGATAATGACTCTACTGTTGTGTAAGGGTTTTTTGTGGAAAGTGAATATACTCTAAAAAGATGTACTTGATGGTTGTAATATATACTAAGAATAAGATCATCACGAAACTTTCGAGCAATCAATTATAGCAACCTCTACTATGGAGACAGATTGGGTCGGATTGTAATACCTAAAGCTTTTATTAGATAATTACTATGAAGATTTCCAAATAAATATGAATATTTAAAGTTTAAAAATGCAAGTTTGTGAAATTTATTTTTAAGGATTTGAAAAGAAAAAATAATAGAATAATAATAAATTAAAATTTAAATTGAATTATTCTTTGATTGTGGCTATTTTAAATGCTTAAATTAGAATGTGTTAAGATTTTCTATTCCTTTTATTCATTTTAACTCCTTAATATATATTTAAGCATACTTTGATTGAATAATTTAAAATCTGAAACTTTGTATCAAGTATTCAGTGGGTATGGAATACATCTTACTCTTTACCTGATTTTGTTATGAAAACTTGGTATGTTTTTTTCAATAAAGTGTATAATTGGGTTGCGTTCTATGTTTGGCTTTGTGGATCCAAAACATCTATTTTTATGTCTTACCTACCTATATAATAATTTTTTTTTCTTATTAATTAGCTATTTTATTGTATATATATATAATCATACAGAAAAAGGAGAGCAGAAACATTTAAAGATTCTTTTTCCTCATCCTCTTCCCTGTTCGAAAATATAGTTGCGTGAGGAGAGGACCGAGAGGGACGAAGCCATGCGATCCAATGACTAACCCCATCGTGGTCGCTTTTGCGGCCGGCAAGCTTCCAATGGTCGCCACAATCTGTCTTTGCCCAAGCTGCCATCCTCAAGCAGGATTGGCCGTCTTCTGCAACCACACTGGTCCGCCGTTGAACTAGCAGACCGATCGAAGACCAGCTGGTGGAATCTGGCTAAGAGCGGCTGCAACTCGTGCTTGGCAGCTGCAAGGTTGCACCGGAGCTGATTTCAACCTCTTCTATGAAAAATCCCTTAGCAGAACAACAATAGGGGTCTAGCTCGATAGCCAGCAAGAGGGAGTTGTTGGAACCAAAAGAATAAAAAAGAAGAATTTTGGAGAAGAATATGAGAAAAGAGAAATTTATTGATCACGACTTTAGCTCAATATATAAAAAACTTCCTATATAAACTCACAAGCTTACTAGTTTATTTCTCTTCCTCATCTTTTGATTGCTTTACAAAACCTGAAACAAATTATATTTATAAACAAAACTATTCTAATAAGATAAGGAAAAAAACTCTTTTACTTTATCCTAATAAATTAACATTATCATCACAAAAAATAAAGATGTAAAGTTTTATCCCAACAAATCAATCCTATTTGTCCTTTTTATTTTCAAAATCTAATTTAGATTATTTTTCAATAGCCTCCCCTTAAATTTGATTTTGAAATAACATTAAGCATTATCTTCAGTTTCTCGAGCGCATCTGCCTTCAATGATTTTGTCAAACTTTCTGCAACTTGATCTTTAGACTCACAAAATTCTAGTTTAATTTCAACATTTTTTACTAACTCACAAATATAATGATACTTGATGCCAATATGCTTGCTTCTTCCATGGAAAACTAGATTTTTGGCTAATGCAATAGCTGACTTATTATCACACATGATTTTTGTAGGACCTCCATGTTCATGTATTAATTGATCAAGCATCCTACAAAGTCAAACTACTTGACATGCTGCAAAAGCTGTAACCATATACTTTGCTTCTGTTGTGGAAAGTGCAACAATTTGTTGTTTCTTTTATTACCATGAAAAAGATTCTTGTCCAAGAAAGAAAGCATACCCAGAAGTACTTTTTTGAGTTTCCACATTACTTGCCCAATCACTATCTTTGTATCCCACCAAACCAAAATTTTTAGAGTAAAAGTAAAAGATCCCATTATCATGAGTACCACTCACGAACTATAAAATTTGTTTTGCTGCTTGTAAATGTGATTGGCGAGGTTTTTCCATAAATCGACTAATAATTCCCACACCATAAGTAATATCTGGTCTAGTATAAGTCAGATATTTTAGACTACCAATTAGGCTTTTGAAAAATGTGGGATTTATTAGTTCTCCACTTTCTTCCTTCTTCAACTCTAACCATTTTGCAACTAGTTCTCGGATAGGCTTAAGCAACTCCAATTTTAGATGCTTCAAAATATCATTGGCATATTTTTGTTGGGAAATAAAAAAACCATTTTCAATCTGCTGCACTTTAATGCCTAAAAAATAGGACATCAATCCCATGTCTGTCATCTCAAATTGGCTAGTCATAGCCTCCCTGAATTCATCAAACATCTCTGATGGTCCCAGTAAAAATTAGATTGCAAAAAACAAATGGATCTTGCCATTTTCTCATTGGAGAATTTGTATACACCTTCATCGAATATTGACTTATCTTTTAATGAGATATGTAGCAAATTGATAATAAATATAGCAGAAAGAACAACAAGATATAAATGCAAAAAGAGAAGTTGAAGGCATAAGTTTTTAAAGTAGTTTAACTTAAATTGAAACAGTAATTCAAGTCTACTCCACTTAATTTTTCTTAACCGAAAGACCTCTTAAATTGAAAATCAAAACTATCAGGATTTATCGGACTCCTGAAATGCCAGTTTACATCAACAACACAAGAAATTAAACAGGCTTTTTGCTAATCTAGAAGAATCGAAATAGGCTCTTCTAAACCTATACAGATTTCTAAATTCCTAGAAATCTCAAATAAAAAGAAATGGAATAAGAAGGATTGAGTAATACAATACCACTATTTGAGATGAAAATCTCAAACAAACTAAGATGAACTTAATTGATGTTTGATCCAAAACTCTTGAACAAATCTCAGAAATTTGATGAGGTAGAGAGAAAACATGTTTAGCTCCTCTTATCAGAAATTTTCACACTTGAATGCGTAGAGAAACTATGAAAAAATCATTTCAATAGTGAAGGTAGCTGGGTTGTTGCAACTGTTGTAACTGTCTATGGAAGAATAACTAATTTTCAATTATTACATCAATTATAACATCGATTCATGACGGTTACAACTAACTAATCGGTGTGGTAATCGAAGTGCAGTCTATTATTCATAGCCTTTGCATCGATTACTATATCGAAGTAGATTATTTTCCTAACTTGTAGTAAAACAAATTTTCAAATTTGTATTTCACAAATCGATTACAGCTTCGATTTCAATATGAATTTTTCATAAGTTCTTCATCACATTGATGTGCAAATCGATTCATGAAGTTAAAAATAGTTTTATAATTTTCTTCAAGTAGTTTAAAGACTACCTCATTGTTTAGTTAAAATATTTGGATCAAATATCATTTAAACTCATTTACAAAAGATCCTATTGAAATAAAATAAGTCCTAAAACTAATCTTGGATTTCTTGAATCATCTTTCTTTGAACCTGCAAAGCAAATCAAAAACACTAAAACATATTGTTAGATAAAATTGTTTTTCAACATTAAAACCAAGGAAAGTATGTAGCTAGATTAATCTAGGCTAACAATCTCCCCCTTTTTGATGTTGACAAATAATTTTAAATAAGGTTAAAAATTTTAAAAAAATTAAAGGAGAAGATCATCTAAAATGAAGCTTTATGCTTTTTTTCTCCCTTTTGAAACATCAAAAAAGAATACAATAGAGGAAGCAAAAAAAATTAAAAACATTGCTTCCCCTAAATTTTTGAGTATTTTTTTGTTTACATCGATTATAAAATTGATTTCTGCATTTAAAATGAATATATAGAAACATTGAAAATTTTTCTGAGTCGGTGTCAAAATTGATTAGAGTTTAAAATTTTGAAGGTAGAAATTGATATGTTAATCGATTTAAATACACCAAGACAATAGAAATCGATGTTGACTTCGATTCAATGTTCAAAAATTAGTTTATATATATATATATATATATATGAATGAACTATCTAGACTTGTACCTTAATCTTTTAATTGATATATCTACAAAACAAACTTAAGAAACTCTTATGCTTAAGTTAAATTTTGCATTAAAAAGTCAAATACAACAAATCAAATAAGAATATAATAAAAAATCAAATAAGAATCATATACCAGTAAACAATTAAAAGTATCTAATTTTATTCAATTTCTTCAAGGTTTATCATTCTGATTTCTCTCCTAATGAATATAAATCTCTCTTCATCTAAAGGTTTGGTAAAAATATCAGTTAACTGAAAGTCTATTTGAACAAAGTCTATTGAAATATCTCCCCTTTAAACATGATCTCTCAAAAAGTGGTGTCTGATTCGAATGTGCTTAGTTCTAGAATGCATTACAGGAATTTTTGGTTATGTTAATTGCACTTGTGTTGTCACATAATATTGGAATTTTCTCAAATTTTAATTCATAGTCTGAAAGTTGTTGTTTCATCTAAAGAATTTGGGCACAGCACCTTTCAACCACTATATATTCTACTTCAGTAGTAAATAAAGCAACACAATTTTGCTTTTTACATGACCATGAAACTAATGAATGCCTAATAAATTGACAAGCACCACTAATACTCTTTCTATCTATTTTGCTTCCTGCATAGTCAGCATCAAAATATCTTAATAAACTACAACTATCTGACTTAGGATACCAGAATCCTAAATTTTTAGTTCTTGCCAGATATCTAAAAATTCTTTTAAGTTCTGATAGATGTTATTCCTTAGGATTAGTTTGATATCTTGCACATATACAAACACTTGGCATGATGTCAAGTCTACTAGTAGTTAAGTATAACAAACTACCAATTATACCTCTAAATAGAGTAGGATTTACACTCTTACCATTTGGATCATTATCTAATTTCAGAGAATGACTCATAGGAGTTCCTATAGGTTTACATTTATTAAATTGAAATTTCTTCAACAATTCAACAGTATACTTAGTTTGATATAAGAAAATACCTTTAGCTAATTGTTTAATTTAGAGACCAAGGAAAAGGTTAGCTCACCCATCATTGACATTTCAAACTCATTTTGTATCAATTTTGAAAGCTTTTTACACAAGTCTTCATTTGTTGAGCCAAATACAATATCATCCACATAAATTTGTACAAGTAAAATATCTTTCCCTTTTTCTAAAATAAATAATGTGGTATCTACATTTCCTTTTTTAAATCCTTTTTGAATTAAGAACTTACTAAACCTATCATACCAAGCTCTAGGAGCCTGTTTTAATCCCTAGAGTACCTTTTGAAGTTTAAAGACATGATCTGGATTTAGAGGATCTTCAAAACTAGGGGGTTGTTGTACATAAATTTACTCTAAAATGTATCCATTCAAGAAAGTGCCTTTAACATCCATTTGATAAAGCTTAAAGTTCCTAGTACATGCAAATGCTAATAGTATCCTAATGGCTTCTAGTCTAGCTACTAGAGCAAATGTCTAATCAAAGTCTATGCCTTCTTCTTGATCATAGCCTTTAGCAACTAGCCTACCTTATTCCTAATTATGATGCCATTTTCATCTAATTTATTCCTAAATAGCCATCGAGTCCCTATCACATTATATTAATCATTATTTGGCACAAGTGTCCAAACTTGATTTCTAGTAAATTGATTTAATTCCTCTTGCATAGCCATAATCTAGTTATCATCTTGTAGGGCCTCTTGAATATTTTTAGGCTCAATCAATGAAACAAATG
>JANHAO010010463.1:0-17653 GCA_026873985.1 Saraca asoca
TACAAGATCATTTGATGCAAATGAAAGAAGATAATTTATTCTTTTATTTTTCTAGGATTTTTTTGTAAATAAACTCATTTAGAAACTTATCCACATCCTCTTTAAATCAAGAAAAGAAAGAAGAAGAGAAAAATATCTTTTAGAAAATCACGTTTTTATAAAAACAATTTTTATGCAATAAATCAAAGTCACATCGATTTATTTAAGAATTTCTTCAAATATAAATCGAAGCTACTTCGATGTATTTAGAAAATTTTGAAAATAAACATCAAAGTTACATCGACTTATATAGTTCAAAATGACTTACCAAAACATTTGATTTTTCATTACTTCGATGCATACATCGATGTATAGTTGAAAATTTATATAGTATACATCGATGTGACACCAATGCATTAGTCGAATGGCAGACTTAAATCAAAGTAACATCGATGTATCGACAAATGAACGATTTTTTTGTTACAAAATAGTTATGACAGTTACAACTGCCTAATTGCCACTTAACTGCCCTATCTATATAAATGTTTTTCCTATCACAAAATAAACACAACACACAAAAGTATACACAAAATGATTACAGCTCAGAAATTTTCTCTCAAAGCTCAAAAGATTTTTTCTACAGATCTCTCTTCTTCATCTTCTCTTTCTCTGAAGCTTTTCTGCAAATTTCTCATAAAACCATTGGATCATTTCTCTAATCAAGATTATCATTAGTTTGTTTAAGATTTATATAACTATCTGGTATTGTATTTCTTACACTCTCAATTTCTAATTTTATTTTAGGATTTCTAGGGATTTAAAAATCTTGTATAGGTTGGCAAGTACCTCTGAATCTTGTGTATTTCTTTTAGGTTTAGAAGAGCCTGTATTCAAATCTTCTAGGTTAGCAAGATCCCTATCAATTCTTGTGGTTTAATGTAAAACTAGCAATTCAGAAGCCTAGTAATCCTGATGTTTTTCTTTTAATTGAAGAGGTCTTTCGGTTGAGAAAGATTAAGTGGAGTAGACTTGAATTATGGTTTCAATTAAAGTTGAACCACTTTAAGAATCTATGCCTTCAATCTTATTCTAAATTTTCACTTGTTGCTGCTTATATTAATCTTAATTTTTGTTGAATTGAATCCTCATTATATAGTTTATTATCTGAACAAAACTGAGTAAAGAAACAAATAAAGATTGTATAAAAGTCTCCAACGAGATAACAGAAAGATCCAAATTTATCTTTAATTTTGTATTTTAATTTTTACCTACCACTTTATTAATTTCCTTATTGTTTAAGGGACTTGACACATATGATTTATCTATGAAGGTTATGAATTATTGAAAATGAAATCTTAAAGTTTGACAAAATGCTATTTAGACAAGATGGTTGATTGTCTAGTATGAAAAATGTATATTACAAAGAAATTGATCTTTACTACCTATGAATGATTATTTTATGAAAAATCTTGCTCTTGAGTTTTCTTGAAAGATATTGAAATTTGGATCCTTTAGAAATTCCTTTGGAAGACCCTCAAGGCACCTGTGAATGAAATTATATCTGCTGGAGGAATAAAAGGAGAATGTCTTTTGGAAAAATAAGGTGAATGATGACAATTAATATTTGTTAGGTATGGTTGCCTTTAGGAATTAATCATTGGATTCCAACTATTTTATTGAAATCTTGAATTTTTTGGACACTCATATATTTGTCAAGTAAGAAAAGTTTTAGTAATTTATTTATTGTATATTTTGAAGAGTATTCTAAAAAATGTTATACTTATTTCTTATTTTGACTTGATCATTGGTATACTCATTGAAATTGTTTTTCTCAATGAATTGATGCTCTCAAATTTTAGTAAGATGTTTACAAACTGATATTTATATCTATGTATATGAATGTTTTACTATATTACATTTGAACATGATTTGTAAATTAACCATTGGCTTTTAGAGTCTAGGTGCATGATTAGAGGTCTCCAACTGCCAAATTGGGATAGATGTACTTAGTCCGTGTTAGTGCACCTAGGAGCATGAAACATGAATAAGGATATGTTGATACCCACTCCATGAAATATGTCAAAATCTTTGCAATTCATAAATCTTTCATTTATATATATACACATATTTGAATATTGCTTAAACAAATCCTTCTACTTAATAATAGGGAGATACTGCCCAAGACTAGATCTCTGGCTCATATTGGACACTAATATGAAGAAGCGTCTGAAAGAGCTTTACATGAAACTATCCTCTTCACCACCACCACCTTGAGGTAGAAATAGAGCTAGAAGTTGAGGCCAAGGTTGAGGCTATACTAGAGGACGAGGCAGGGTTGCACGTGAAAAAGTGCAATCAGAAACTTTTCAACATGAAATAAATGATCCTTCTACTTTTGGAGCTTCAATAGGCCTTTCTAGTTTGGATGCCCTGACATGGGTAAGAAATTTACAAAGAGCTATAAATGAGTTTGTCAATGAATTAAGCTAACAAAGACTTCAGAGACAAAGACAGGAAATGCTAAAAACATGTTTACCACTACCCCTCCACCTCCTGCAAGGCCCACACCTATGAACTTTAGAAATTACCTCAAAGAATTTCAAAAGCTCAAACCTACTTGCTATTTGAGTATTAGGTCTTCAATGGATCTTTTCCTATTTTTAGATCAAATTGAGTGATTGTGGTAGGTCCTTGAGTGCCCAGAGGATGTTGCTATGAGGCTATTTTGGATTCCAGCTTAATAGGTCTACTCTGGATTGGTACTGGGGCTGGGAGAGTTCTAAATCAACAAGGGAAATAATAAACACTTAGGAAATATTCTATATGGCTTTCTTACAACAATTTTTTCTTGAAAGGCAATGATATGCTAAATTGTAGGAATTAAAAAATCTTAAGCAAAAAAGGTTGATAGTCTCCAAGTATACTGCCTAATTTCTTCACTTATCTCAATTTGTAAGGCACATGATCCCTACTGAGAGGGACAAGGCCAAGAAATTTTTTGATGGCCTCAATGACAATTACTTCAATGTTATTCAAGTTTATAAGGAAATTACATATGAGCAAGTTTATAATCGAGCCATAAAATTAGAAGTGAGGTTTATAAAAAGAAGGAAAGAAAGAAAGGCTTAAGGTTTTGTAAGAAAAAGATCAAGATATGAGAGTACAAGTGGAGATTCTAGATTACCATCATCTTTGGCTTCTAGTGCACCTCCTTCATAGAGGCCTGATATGCAGTACCACAATGGGATCTGAGTAAGAGACTAGCAAGTGCCACTTCTTTAAGTCATCATCCTTCTCAAGGATCTAGCTTCAATTATCCTACTCCGGTTAGAATTGAAGCACTAGGATCATGTCAAACTTGTGAAAAAATTCATTCAAGGTTTGTAGATGGGAAATCAAAGCTTGCTTTAAATGTGGTCAGATGGGTCATATGGTGAGAGACCATCCTTATTTAATAGCCTTGCCTAGTGGCAATAGGGCCATGGGTGTGTAAGTAAATATTTTACCCCAATCTACAGCATTTGTGAGGCCCTTACCATTTAAGTTTTGTGGGAAAAGGGTAGGTAGATGATCTTTTGGTTAAGGTCATGGTAATGGACATGGAGTTATTGTGAGAGTGCATGCTTTGACTAGGCAGGATACCCAAGCCTCCAATGTAGTAGTCACAGGTACTTTATCAATTGATTCTATTCCAGCCTATATGTTATTTCATCCAGGTGCAACACCCTCGTTTATCTCTACTTATCTTGCACTACAACTTGCTAGATGTCAACTCCTTTTAGAATTACAATTATTGGTATCTACTCCTTTGGGTCAAACATTGATTACTTATGATATAGTATCTTTTTTGTGGAATTGATGTGCATGAAATTGTTTTACCTATTGATTTGATTGTGTTAGATATGGCTAATTTTGATGTTATCTTGGGCATCGATTGGTTATCAAGTCAGCATGCATGTGAAGGTTGTCACAATAAGCTGGTTAGTTTTTATATACCAACCACATAGAGATTCCCTTTTGCTTCAAGGAAATAGGAGTGATGTTCTTGTTAACCTGATTTTATGCTTTGAGTGCTAGAAAAATGATTAGGAAAGGAAGTAAGGCTTATTTGGCCTATATCAAGGACATAGAACAATTAGAGTAAAAGGTAGAAGATGTACCAGTGGTTCGAGAGTTCTTAGATATGTTTCCTAAAGAGCTACCTGGAATGCCACCAAAATGAGAAGTTTTGCATTGATGTTGCTCTAGGAATCGACCCCATTTCTATCCCATCTTGTTGGATAGCGCTAGCAAAATTGAAAGTACAATTGCAAGAGTCAGTGGACAAAGGTTTCATTCAAACTAACACTTCACCATGGGGAGCTCTAGTGTCATTTGTAAAGAAGAAGGATGGAACTTTAAGGTTGTGTATTGATTGCAAACAATTAAATAAAGTCATAGTGAAAAATCAGTATCCCTTACTGAGAATTAATGACTTGTTTGATCAACTTCAAGGTGCCCAATACTTTTCGAAGATTGATTTGCATTCAGGCTATCATCAATTATGAATCTAGAAGGAAAACATTCCAAAAACTACCTTTCATACTCGGTATGATCACTAAGAATTTTTAATGATATCTTTTGAATTGACTAATGCTCCTATAGCTTTTATGGATCTGATGAACAAGGTATTCCAACCTTTCCTTGATCAATTTGTAATCATGTACATTGATAATATTTTAGTGTATTCCTATAGTGGCCAAGCACAAGTGTAGCATCTTAAGATAGTTTTACAAACTCTTAAAGAACATCAATTGTATGCTAAATTTTCAAAGTGAGTTTTTGTTGTCCAATGTGACTTTTCTGGGACACATGGTTTCCAAGGAAGGCATCAGTCTAGGTCCTAAGAAAGTGGAAGCAAATCAAAATTGGCCTAGATCCACCTTAGTGACTAAAAATCATATCTTTTTGGGTTTAACTGGATATTATCACTATTTTCTAAAGGATTTCTCTTGGATTTCAGCCCTTTTGACCAAGTTGACCAAAAAACATGCCAAATTTGTGTGGTTTGATTCATGTGAAGCAAGTTTTCAGTGACTTAAGGAATGTTTAACTATGGCACTGGTGCTGCCATTACCTGTAAGTGGTGACAACTATACTATTTACTGTAGTGCCTCTAAGATTGTCCTTGGATGTGTTTTAATGCAACATGGCAAAGTTATAGCCTATGCATCATGGCAACTCAAGAAGCATGAGAAAAATTACCCTACTCATGATTGGAAGATGGTTGCGGTGGTGTTTGCATTAAAGACTTGGCACCATTATATTTATGGAGAAACCTATGAGATCTACACGATCACAAGAGTTTGATGTATATCTGTGAGTAGAAAGACTTAAACCTAAGACAACGTCACTAGATGGAACTTGTAAAAAAACTATGATTGTTCTATCTTATATCATCCAAGTAAGGCCAATGTGATAGTTGATGCATGGAGCTGTAGGGAGTCTCACTCATATTAATGAGCAAAGGAGAGCAATCATTTGAGAGTTACACAAGGTTGAAGCCCATGGAATCCAATTGCAAATATTAGATCCTGGGATACTTATGGCACATGTATATGTATAGTTTCCACTTGTTAATCAAATTATGAATTCACAAGCTCTAAATGTGAATGTAAACAAGCTACTTGACAAAATGAAAAAAGAACCAGATCGAGGTTTGGCAAGAGATGAATGAAAAGCCTTAACTTATCATGGTCAAATATGGGTACCTAATGTTGATAAATTGCAACAATAACTTATGCATACAGCCCACTCTTCATCTTATGCTATGCATCTTGGCAGCAACAAGATGTATCAAGATTTGAAGACAAGTTATTAATGGGAAGGGATGAAATGTGACATAGCAGATTTCATTTCCCGATGTCTCACATGCCAGTAAGCCAAAGTTGAACACCAGATACCTATAGGCTTACACTAGAATTTAAAGATTCCTGAATGGAAATAGGAAAGAGTTACTATGGATTTTCTTACTAGACTACCAAAAACTCTAAAGAGCGATGACATTCTATGGGTAATTGTTGATCTTTGACAAAGAGTGCCCATTTTCTTGTAGTGGAGACTACTTATTTAGCTTCCCAGTATGCTCAATTACACCTTAATCAGATTGTATCTCTTCATGGAATTTGATTATCAATCATATCTAATCGAGTTATCTAGATCATCACACAATTTTGGACATCCTTTCAAGAGGCATTGGGTTCACAATTCCACTTTAGCACAACCTTCCATCCTTAAATGGATGGACAATCTGAGAGAACAATTCAAGTTCTAGAAGACATGCTTTGAGCTTATGTGTTGGAATTTAAGGGTAGTTGGGAATGATATCTACCTTTGATTGAATTTACCTATAACAATAGTTATCATTCTTCAATTCAAATGGCTCCTGTTGAAGCATTATGTGGAAGAAAATGTAGATCTCCCATTGGATGGTATAAGATAGGTGAAATGAAGTTACTAGCTAGGCCCAAATTTGGTTCAGGAGGCAAATGAAAAAGTCAAGATTATTAGAGAAAAATTAATAACTGCTCAAAGTGATCAAAAGTCTTATACAGACAAGAGAAGTAGGGATTTTGAATTCCAAGTGCATGACCAGGTGTTTTTGAAAATATCACCTATGAAAGAAGTGATGAGATTCGATAGGAAGGGAAAGCTAAGTCCCTTGTATATAGCTTCGTTTCCTATAATAAAGAGAATAGGTGTTATGGCTTATAAGTTAAATCTACCTCTAAAGTTAGAGAGCATCCATCCTATTTTTCATGCGTCTATGTCGAAAAAGTATATCCTGAATCTATCTCATATCCTTCCAGAAATTCCAATTGAGTTAAATAGTCATCTGACCTCTAAGGAGCACCCTGTCATTATTGTTGACCAACAAATCGAAAAACTTCACTCTAAGGAATATCCTTTAGTGAAAGTCCTATGGGAAAACCATGGGAAAGAAGAGATGACTTGGGAATCTAAGTTGGTTATGAAAAATAAATATCCCTACCTTTTTGAATAGTTATTGGTATGAACTTTCCATCCTAATGTCCTTGGAGTTTTACTTTCAATGGTTAATTCAATATTTTGTTTTATTCCTATGCAACTCTACTTAAAAAATTTGAGAATGAATTCTTTTGAGGTTAAGATTTTGTAACACATTAATAACAAGATAATAATCACAATAATAATATGAAACAAGCTAATAGCATATTTTTGAAATTGTGTCAAATGTATATAAATTATGGTTTAACTTATATTTTTTTTCGATGAGAAAAAATGTAAATAAGTGTGTTATAGCAAGAGTTTTAATTTATTTTTGTGGCTAAATAGTAATTTTTCCTTTTTCTTTCTTTTTCTTCCATTTTCTTCTTTTCTAGCACAACCTCTACTTTCTTTCGAACCTTACTTTTGGCTTTTTCATCTTCTTCTATCTTTTGATTTGCTAGCTGTTGCACCTTCTTCTCCTTCATCTTTTTTTTCAGCCTCTAGCCATCGGTCTGCTCCTCTAGCCAGAAGCTAGGACTATTGTCCTTCTTCCTCTAGTTCATGTCGGTCTTTCTCTGCTTCTCGTTGGACCTTCTCTGTTTCTCCTCCAACCACAATAGCTTCTTTCACTCCGACAAGCTGTTATCACTACTCTGTTCTTTTCGGCTATAGTATCTCTGGCTGCTGCCTTATTCCCCTCAACCCTACTTCTCTGGATGCTACTTTTTCCCTTATCGATCAACTTCTACTCCACTTCCAATCTACCTAGGCTTTATTGCGGCCAACTTGCTTATTGCTCCAATCGATTCATATTTGGTTTGCTGACACCATTCTTCTCCTTTCAAACTGCTCCCTTGCTCACCAATACTGCTACTACAACGTCTTGTCGGCCACCTGCAACTTTTCCACTCACCACTGGCAACCACGTTGGTCCTCCTTCTCCTCCTCCTCCACTTAGTAGTGGCTTAGCCTCCCTTTCAGTAAATAAGTGTATGTACTTTATCCACTCCTCTTTTCAATTTAAGAGCTTTTCATGCTCTTCTTTATTCAAATATTTCTTTAGTTCTAAAATGAAATTCAAGTGTTTTTTTTGTCAAATGTTCATATGATTTAGGAAGTATTTTTATTTAATTTTGATGTTGGTCATCAAGGCTTAGAAACTTGTTGGATCAATTTTTTTAGCTAAGGGAATTCAAAATTTAGATTAATGACTGGTTCTTATACTGGCTATGCCAAATTGTTAGATAGAACCCAATGTCTAAATTTTTGGTCGATTAGCACTTCTTGGAATCCACTTGAAGTTTTGGCACTTTCATATGGGAAACTTGAATTCCTAAGAACTTAACTAAGGTGAGTGGATAATTTACTCCTTTTTCTTGGCTATTGTTAAAAGGATTTTATTTCCTCTTTTAAAGTTAGGAAACCATAATACATTATAATTTTTGGTAATTTAAGTTTTACTATTAACTTATATCAGAAAGTAAAAATTTATTTATAGTAAGAATTTGAACCCTGATTTGCTATCTTGAAATTCCAACTTAATTAGAAATCAATTTTATCTCTATTAGAAGCAAATTTGTATCTGAAGCATATTGTAGATTGTCATGAATTGGGAACATTGTTCTATATGGTTTATGTATGAAGGTTGTGAATAATTGAAAATGAAATCTTAAAGTTTGACAAAATGCTATTTAGACGTGATGTTTGATTATCTAGTATGAAAAATGTGTATTGCAAAGAAATTGATCTTTACTGCATATGAATGAACTTTATTTTCTAAAAAATCTTGCTATTGAGTTTTCTTGAAAGATATTGAAATTTGGATCCTTTAGAAATCCCTTTGGAAAACCTTCAAGTGCACTTGTGAATAGAATTATATTTGTTGGAGGAATAAGGGGAGCATATCTATTGGAAGGATACGATGAATGATGATGGTTGATATTTATTAGTAAGGTTGCCTTTAAGAATTACCCAATGGATTCCAACTATTTATGGAAATCTTGAATTTTCCAGACACCCATATATATGAGAAGTAAGAAAAGTTTTAGTGATTTATTTGCTATATAGTTTGATGAGTATTCTGAAAAATGTTGTACTTATTTCTTATTTTGACTTGATGACCAGTATACTTCTTGAAATTGTTTTTCTCAATGAATTGAAGCTTTCAGATTTGGTATGATGTTTACAAACTAATATTTATATCTATGTATATGTATGTTTTGCTACATTGCATTTGAACATGGTATGTAAATTAACCATTGATTTCCTTGAGGATTATTTTCTCATTGGGTTTCCAAAAAACTCACTCCATTTTCTTTTTTTATTTTCAAAGCTTAAGGCCACTCCCACTCTTCTACCTTGTTGGTCTACTATAATTGCCCTACAACAGCAACTTCGAATCAGCATTTTGTTCCTCCAGTTGAGCTGTAGCTTGCTTCCTTCAATTATTACTTTGCTTCTTCTCAGTTATGGTCCTACTTTTACTTCTCGGCATCATGAATAGCGGAAAAGGAGGACTTGCCAACTCCAACATCACTCCAGCTAACCTACAAGCACCCAATTTCATTGGTAAGCCTCCTCAGGCCAAGCTCTCTCCCACGTCACCATCATTTTGTAGTAGCAAGCCCTTGCTGATTGTGAACTACCCTGCATTTTTAGCCGATTTGTGACTATTTTTTAGCTGGAGCTAGAGCTAAAGGTGGTGGCTAGCAACTAGCTATAACCAACAGCTGGAGTAGCTTCCTCCTCCTAAAGCTCTACTGCTATACTAGCTAAAAAGAAAAAGAAAACCATAACCCTATGTCAAATAGTGAGTATGTTTTATTTTAATTATTTTTTATGTTTTTTAAAAAATGGAATTTAAATGATTAGGGTGTTTTATTTCAAATAGAGATTAATTTTAGGAGATGTTGTTAAATTTTTGATAATAGGTTTTGGTGATCTAGTTGTGCTCCAAGAAAAACAAAAGTTGGAGGTTTTCTTACTATCCAGAGGTGAGTGGATAATTCTACCCCTCTTTATGAACTTTCTTTTCACAAATGTTAATTTTGTTTATTATCATGATTTGGAACATCATAGAATACTATGATTTTTAAGTAAATTGAATGTTTCTAGTTTTTTGTTTTGGAAAGTAAAATCATATGTTAGGATAAATAGTACTAAATTATATACACCCAATGCTTTAAGCATTATTTACTATGATTGATGTTGGAAAACTTTGCTATTTTGCCATATAGAGGTTATAGAAATTATTGAACAAAGGTATTATATAAAATGGATGATTACATGGCCAAATGATTCCATGTATGAATTGACTGGAAATGTTTCTAGACCCTTTTATTTATGCCAATTGTTTTATACAATAAATTGGTATTAAGTTTCCTTGAAAATTCAAATTTGGAATCTGAATCCATTGGAAAATCCTCCAGTACACTTGTGAATAGAATTATATTTGTTGAAGGAATAAGGGGAAGAATATCTGTTAGAAGAATAAGGTGAACAATGATGATTGATATCTATTAGGTAAGGTTGCCTTTAGGAATTACCTATTGGATTCCAATTGTATATTGAAATTTTAAAATTTTCTATTATTTGATCATTTGAAATAGAAGAAAGATTTTAGTGAATTCTTTATAACTTGATGTTTGATTTATTCACTAAATTTGATTTCCTTAACAAACTGAAACTTCCATTTTGTGAAATGTTTACAAGTTGATGCCTATACTTATATATATGTATGTGTTATACTACACTGCATTTCAACATGATTTGTGCTGTGGTTATTTTTGGAACTATGCAAAATGGACTAGAAAAAGCGTAATAGACAAAGTCCAACTAATGAAGATGTAGCATGAGCTCACTAGATCAAGTCTTCAGCTCGCTAAAGGATAAGCTCAAGTCACTGGACGAAAGCCAAGGCAATAACTCTAGGTCAACTGACAACGTGCTCTTGCTCGTTGGATAGAAGCATGCCACCTCAGCCATCTTCCAGAAGGCTCACTTTGGTTAAAACCAAGAACGAGACCAATTTACATGGCTAACTTGCATGGCCAACTTGTAGACGTCAACTGATAGGATCAAATTGTAATTAATTTATTATTATTCTTTCCTTTTTTGGATTACAACTATAACACCCTAGCAACTATAAATATGAGTTAAGATCATTGTATAAAGGGCATGAAAAAAAAAAGAACTGATACAACAGAGATCAAGCTATCAACAGCATACAAAAACTCTGTAAACACATTCTCAGAAATAATACTATCGTGGATGTAGGGGTCGATAATCGACTTTGGCTGAACTACGTTAAAAAACCTCTGGTGTCTCTTCCCTATTCTTCCTCTCTCCATCTCTCCTTCTCCTTACAATCAATCCATAGTTTAGGTCTTCTGAACCTTTGTGTTAGCTACTAAATCTTTGGGTGAACCAAATTCACACGTCAACATTTTGGCATCATTTTTGGGGACTCATCTACATTCTGATTGATTTCCTATCCAATAACGATGGCTAGAGAAAGAACCACCTGAAGTTCAAACACTTCAGTTGACCAACCAGTAGACACCTCTGCCACAAGAATTGCCGTTGGCTTGCACCCTACAACTCACCACCAGCCTGCTGATATTGTTCTTGAAACTGATGGAGTGCAAACACAACACCAATTTTAGGGAACACTTAAGAACATAGTCAGAGAACTAGCTGAGGTGGTTAAAGTGCTGACACAGGCACAAGCCCAAGGTGCACGAAAGCAGGTTGAGGTCGTTGCATCCAAAAGCATACTTCAGCACACTAATTTAACTCGTTCTTCTAACTCACAGACGAGATCAAAGGACCGTTGAGCTCATAAGCATGATGACAATTCATAACATGGGAGTTCGCACCAAGCTGAAAGCTCGAATAGAATCAATCACAAAAATACTCAAGTCACTGCTCTCACAACCAAGGAAGTAAGAAAAGTCAGTGATTTTCCTACTGGCAATCCAAGACAAAGAACCTGATGGTAGAAGAGCTACATCAAAGGGTAAAATAGTTAGAAGAACGCCCTCTAGCTCAGAATATTCAAGATCACTATGAGGGGAGAGCACCATTCTCCAGAAAAATTGAGATTGAACCTCTCCCTCACAAGTTTAAAATCCCTATGATCTCACACTATAATGGGGATAGCGATCCATTTGACCACCAGGACGCATTTAATATACAAATAGATCTTCAAACAACCAATCCCTTGGTTAAGTACTATGTCTTCCCAACCACACTAGGAGACATACAACGTGGTTCAGGAATCTCCCAGCTCGCAGCATCGACAGTTAGGAAGAATGCCAGAAAAATTTGTCAGCCAATACAAAGCAGTAAGAAGGTAGCTTGAACCATGCTGCCACCTCGCAATGGTCTTTTAGTGGAAGGATGAATCATTGAAAGATGATGTCACCTAGTTCAGGCACAAGGTCGATAGTGTGGCAAATCCCTCTGATGAGGCTATCCTAACAGTGATCTTAGTAGGATAAAGATGGAAAGCTATACAAGAATATATACAAGTCCCCAGTCAAAGACCTGAGCGAATTTTATGAACAAGCTGCCAAACAAATCAAGTGAGAGGGGACCTTTGGTCCTGAGAATTATAAGGATCGTGTGAACAGCTTTGATTAGAATAAAAAGAGGAGCAATGTTGGAAATGGCAAGGGCGGTCAAAATGACGGCTCTGATACTCAGCCTACAAAGAAAGCCAGGGATGAGCAACCTCAACGTCAACGTTACCATGACTGCTACAGTGTCCTATCAAACACTTAAGATAAGATCTATACAATAGAAAAAGACAAGGAGTACTTCAAAAAGCCCAAACCCCTAAAGACTCCCAATAGGTTCAAGAGCAAAGATAAGTTTTCTACCTATCACAATGAGGTTGGGCACAATACTTTGGATTGCCGGGCACTCAAGGATGTGATTGAGGACCTAATTGAGAGAGGTCAATTAAAAGATTATGTGGTGCAACCTACAAGATGGTGACCTCGGTAGCCATAATGGGGTCCTGAGCAAGAACAAGCATTTGTTATTAAAACTATATTTATGATTTTGTAATGTTATTCAGAAATTAGTAAAGACACAAGTTTTTCCTTAAATTTTCACGATTATGTGTTGAATGAGATTTGAGGAAACAGAGCTTATCTTTTAACAAATGGAATTGAAGCTCCACGAGCTCGGAATGTAGAATATCTACACCTGAATTTTCAATAAAAGTCAGCCTGAACTTCTAATCCCAATCCAAGTAGTTAGAGCCAAGACTCATGTCCACTGAGTAACATAATTGCTATGGCACCCAACTCGTGTTAGCTGAGGCGCATCCGTGTGCCCTACCTAGACACAACTCGTGTTAGTTAAGGTGCATCCATGTGACCTACTTAAACACAACTCATTTAAGCTGAGGTGCATCCGTGTGACCTACCTAGACACATAACTCATGCTAGTTAAAGTGCATCTGTGCAACCTACTTAGGCACTCAAATTCATTGCCAGTTGAGGCACTCTTATGCTAAAATAAATTCATTACCAGCTGAAATGATAGGCCAATTGAGGCACTATGGCACTAACATCCATAACTGAGACACTCTGGTGCTCATACTCATTGTTATCTGAAATGCATGCATACGACTTACTTTTTGGCACCATATGCATATGACTTACTATATATAAACTATTTTCATATGACCTACTTCTTGGCACTGTATGCATACGGTCTACTATTTGGCAAATGCATGCATATGACCTATTTCTCATCACTGTATGCATACGATCTACTAATTGGCGAATACATGCATGTGACATACTTCTTGGCACTGCATGCATGTGACTTATTTCTCAAAAATGAAACTTTCATGCAACTTGCCTCAATATTCAAATTAAGCCATAGCTCTCATGTGACTTATCTTGGCACTTTGCTTAACCTCACTAAGGCATAGTTTTCATATGATCTACTGGCTATTCCACTTAGCACATATCCTTTTTTAGTCATAATTTGCTAGTTAAGGTGCACTTATATTAATTTAGATGTTATCATTTATGACCTACGCAGTACTTGACTAACATTTGTTAAATCAGGTTTTGCTTACCAAGGTCGATTGACTTACTAGGCATTCATTTTATCTATTGTTTATCAAGTTATGATTTGCAGGAACCCATTCATGACAACCTACATGTTATCATGTGCAACCTTCTAAATGTCCAATATGGCATAGTTGGAAAAATAAGAATATTACTCAAAATTCATTAAAACCTTGCTCAACAAGGTAAATGTACATATGAGGATATAGAATATAGATCAAAACAAAACCTACAACTATCGCGCCTCTAGAAGAAAGCTAAACCCTGGTAGTTGAGCTTATGCTGAATGATCAGCATATGAGATGAGCAAGTTAGTTGCTCAAGCTTTTTCTTGTCCTCCTCCTAAGTTAAGAGCTCATCCCTCAACTTTGTTGCCCCAAGGTACTTGGAGAAGACCAAGCAATCAACAAGAAGGCAAAAGTATAAAGGTGAAAAGGCTAAACTCATCAGCATCACCTTGAAGAGGTTTTAAAATTTCCTAGGATCCTTAAAGAAAAACTATCCATGGGAACTTCTTATGCAGAAGACCATACATGCCTTGAAGCACTTTGTCAAAAATCCAGACAACCAAAGACATGGGGGGCTCAACCAATGCACCCATCAGGTCATTATATAAAATAAGAAAAAAGATTTTTCACACCTTATATAGACTAGTCTAATTTCACCGATGGATCTAGAGACTGAACAACTACTCTCGATCTAATGGTCGAGCAAAATGCAAGGCTGCCACGCCAATGGCTGTAAAACATGTGCATTAAATGCATGGCCTGGTAAAATAGTAAGACAAGGAATCTAAAATGACAACACTATAGACTGTAAGTGTAGACTTTTGCTAGCAAATTACAACTCCCAATCCACAGAATGAATTAAGAGATGGGAGGCTAATGTGAAGGGTTTTTTTGGAACCATGCAATGGCAAAAGCCTAACAAACAAAGTCCAAATGATGAAGATCTAGCAAAAGCTCATTGGATCAAGTCTTCAGCTCGCCAAAGGATGAGCTCAAGTCACTGGACAAAAGTCAAGGTAGTAAATCCAGGTTAACTAACAATAAGTGATAGCTCATTGGACAGAAACATGCCACCTCAGCCATATTCTAGAAAGCTTGCTTTGGTTAAACCCCAAGAATGGGACCAACTTGCAGGCATCAATTAACAGGATTAACTTGCAATTAATTTATTATTATTCTTTCCTTTTTTGGATTACAACTATAACACCCCAGGAACTATAAATAAGGGTTAAGATCATTATACAAGTGGAAAGAAAAAAGAGAACTGATACAATAGAGATCAAGCTATCAACAACATACAAAAACTTAGTAAACACATTCTTAGAAATAATACTATCATGGATGTAGGGGTCGATAACCAACTTTGGCCAAACCATGTTAAAAAACCTCTGGTGTCTCTTCCCTATTCTTCCTCTCTCCATCTCTCCTTCTCCTTACAATCACTCTATAGTTTGGGTCCTCTAAACCTTTGGGTTGGCTACTAAATCTTGGGGTGACCCAAATTCACATGTCAGCAATTTGTAATTAACCATTGGTTTCCTAAAGGATCATTCACTCATTGGATTTCTAAGAAACTCATTCTATTTTCTTTTATGTTTTCAGAGTTTGAAGCCACTCCTATTGTTCATCCCCATCCATCTAGACCTAAGTTTACTCCTTGATTAGGTAGACTTATTTTGCAGAGCATAGATACATATTGATGGTAGTATTTTAGTAATTGGTTAGGTTAAGTCGTCTTATTTATATATGTGATTGTTGCCTAACAAATTGTGTACATTATGATAACTGGGCTTGTGTTATATTGGTCTAATTGTACAGGTTGTGATTAGGGAGTGTTGCCCTCAGCTATTGTATTGGCCTGGTGCCCGAGGTTTGAAAAACAACAGAAACTCTACCGAATTTTTGTCAAAAAAAAATGATAAAGCATTAGATAAATGTGTCGATATCATTTAGATTGAGCACCTTGTCCTATGTTGTTTCCAGTGGCTTAACCACTCTCCTCATAGGAGATAAGTAGTACTAGGAGTGTTTCTATATAGGTTAGGCTTGTAAGAAGTTACCTATAGGTGACTTTCTATGCCAGCCATATACAAACATTTGAGGCATGATAGTTAGCTTTTAGGATCCAAGAATTTGCAACTTCAATTTGGGAACTAGAAAAAAGAACTTGATGATTTTGAAAACTGCCTGTACCAAAAGGTTTCAAAACTAAGCTCTATGAACTTATAGTCAGTGAGTGAATAGTTCACCCTTTCTTTTTACATATGCTATACCATAAATAAATTTATTTGTGGATTTGAAAATTCTTATTAACTTTATTAAACTGACTTGATTTGTCAAGTGTTCTGATGTGGATAGTTTGCTTCTCATTTTTTTTTAGATTGATATTTAAAAGTTTATTTTATTTACTATTTTGAAATTGGACGCTATAATTATAAATTAATTTGAAATTTTTACTAGCTAATTAAATTTGAAAGTAAAATCATATGTTTTAGAAAATAGTAATACACTATATATTTCAAAGAATAGTTTCATGTGTTAGGTGATAAAAACCTTGCTATTTTGCCATCGTGGATTGTTGAATCTTTGAGCAAATGTGCTACATGAAATTAATGATTACATTGTCAAATGATTGAACATATGAATTGATTGGAAACAATTTTTTTATTTTTTAGTCAACGTATATTGTTTTATGAAATGTTTAAGAATTGAGTTTTCTTGAAAAATTGAAATTGGGTCTTTAAAGAATTACATAGAAAATCTCCAAGTGTATTTATGAATAAAATTAAACTAAGAAATGGAATTGGTGAAGGGATAAGGGGAGAATAACTATTGGAAGAATAAGGTGAATGATGGCGATTGATTACTGTTAAACAAGGTTGTCTATAGAAACTCTCCATTGGATCTTAATTGCATACCAAGACTTTGTATTTTCATGATACATGTAAATTTATGAAGTATACAATATTTTACCTACTTTTCATCTTGATGAATACATTTGAAATCACATGTCATGTTTCTTATTTTAATTGTTTGGGAAAACTTACAAGTGTGGAAGCATGTTCTTTTAGTTTCAACTCCAATAATAGATTTAAACTTTGTTTTGTTGTATCTATTGAAATTGTCGTATGTGAATGTATTGCTAGTTAAAGACATGAATTCTATGGACTTTTGTTAGTTTTGTTTCTGACTGATAGATATGGAGTGAAACTTTATTTTTTTATCTAAAAAGTATCTTTAAAATTGATAAAATGCACTTTAAAACCATGAAAGAAAGTTATCATTTGTCAAGGTTAGAATTTAATTAGCAAAGTGGTTTTAGTAATTAGGTACTATTTGGCTTGGAGATTGTTAGACTTTATTAGTCCGAGTCATTTGCACTTCTTAGTTTTGATGTTGAAAAACAAATTTTGGAAAAACAAATTTTAGTCATTACTATTTGATGATGAAAAATAAATTCTTTTCATTATTATTTGATGTATTGTTATTATTTGTTACTGATTTCTTTTTGATTTCAGGTGATACTATTTTTAAAGACATCAAGTTATAATCAAGACTTTGATGCAA